>JAVXUP010002307.1:0-142480 GCA_033070095.1 Escallonia herrerae
CTTTTCACAAGTAAGGTATGTACAATACCTGTCAAAGGTTTAGTGTACAAATCAACATCGTACATCTCCCACGGCTAACCCTCTTTATCTCTGAATTACACAAGAGGGTTGAAGGGGGAAAACATTTTAGAGGTAAAATCTTCCTAAATATCAAATGGTGTAATATCTACTCCAAAGAGTAAAAAATTCCGCCAGTAAGAGCCACGGCTACGGCATCATGGATCATCCTCTGCAAGCTTTGTATCTCGAGAGGCTGCCCAAGACCCACCTGACTCTCACAGACGATTTGAAACGCGCCAACATAATACGGGAAGCTCTAAGCACTACCAACGTTGCCAGGCCTAACTGCTTATCTACAAAATCCTATTCATGTACATCGTGGCTAGATGTGTCTTCAAGTATAATGTGATTTCAGCTTGTTCAAAAATTCCAACGTTTCTCTGTAAGAAGGATCAGACCGGCTAACAGGTTTGCAAGAATTTACATGATCCGTTGAATCTAACACCTGTGAATAAATTCAAAAACAGATTAAAAACACTAAAAATCTGTCAGTTTAACAAAATATTCAACGCATGCACATGGATTATTTCAATGGTCTGAGTTGCCTCATTCGAGGTGTAAGACATCAATGTTTGGTCTGCCGATGGCACCAGAAAGGATGGAGTAAGAATAGAAAGTTCCTTTCTTTTCACTAATTGTGCACAACAGAAAACAAAAGCTTATAGTACAAAGCAATTGATTGCCTACTCATTTAATCTGCACATCTCGCACAGGTAAAAGGATCCTTTTTGCCAGCAAACAACAGTTCAACCAATTATTAATACGGACTAAATCCATACCTATCTAAGAGATTCTTTTTTCTTAAGAAGGCCTTGAAACAGAAAAATATAGGGGCTGTACGTTTACAGGATTTTGTTTTCGTTTTTGAAATGATGGTGAAAAAGATACCTTTTTTTCTCGTACTTTTATCTTTTTCCGTATTCGTTTTGGATAAAAAAATCGAAACAGTACCCAAAAAACTGAAAACACCCCCAAAGGGTGTTTTCACCTTTTTCTCCTACTCGTATTCTGTGTCAGAGAATACTGACTTGTCTCCACTGTCGAGCAATTTTCTTCCCATGCCTCTGGCGCCTACTGCATTGTCACTTCCTTGAGCCCCTAGCTCTCTCCTCTCTCTTTCTCTCCCTCTCATTTATCTCTATTTTCCAATGAACAACAGCTCCTCATCAATTCATTCTCACATCCTTCGCATAGCTGCCGAAATCAAAGGAGAAGCTGCCCCGAGAAGCTGCACCATTCACCCCTGTTCCTGTTTATCCCATCTCAGTAGACAGAATTGAGGGATCATTTAGTGGACCAAAGTTTATTCTCACTCCTCCTTCATTGCCTGGAGACAATTATGCTTCTGGCCACTCCATGCATGGTTCAAAGATCTCGGGCAGTGAAAACAATATATCTTTCCATGGTGCAGAATCAAAGTGTGATGCTTCTTACTGATTACCTCGGTGTATCTTGGGCCGTTGTTTAACAGACTCAGAAAAGTTCTTAGGCTCACTCCTGATCTGACCCCTTGTGAACTAATGTTATCCCATGACAAACTAGGAAACTAGGTTAGGGCTGCCCATATTAGGCTTATGTCATCAGATGGGCGGTTTTGGTGTTGTCTCCTTTGTTGTTGTATGATTATGAAAAAGAGAAAGAGGAACTGCACGAACAGGGAAGGGGAAGGGGAAATGGAAGGAGAAGGGGATATCTTTCTCTGCATTGCAAAAATTAGCTGCACTCATATTTTTATACTACAATCTTACTTGCTTACACTAGACCTTCAACACAGCTCCCAAAGGATATCCATGCAAAGAGGGAAGCCAGGATTTCCAATGGAGGCGGCAATAATTAATGTTCACAATATACATAATATTCCATCTTAAAAAAATTCATTACTGCTCACAACAGATTCATAGAGAATGATATATACCTAATAGCTAGTACTCCAGCTTCCAAAGTAAGGGGAAACTTCACCAATCATGAGATTCTAAAAGAATAAGTATCTACAATTAGCAATATTTTTCTCGACACCTTAATCAAGTACATTCACACAATATATTTACTGTTGAAGGTACACTACAACGCCAGAGTAAAAACTTACAAAAAGATCACCGACTCCAGGGTATGCTGATTCAATTGGTACAATTTCCATTCGGAAGGCCCACCCGCCATAACCTTCAACAATTGGAGTTACCTTGGTCTGCAAGACAGTCATCAGCATATTGAACTCCAGAATGCACATGGTGCATTCTCAGAGAAAAGCATCACAAGTTTAAATGATGACTGTGAGTGCAAGCCAATTACCTCACAGAAACTGAGAACCTCGAGCATCCCTCTCTTGTGAAGATGACGAATAAAGTCATTAAGCTCAACTAATCTCGGAGACCCACTTCTTAGCTCCCCAATCTGCTAAATGGCAACAGCTACTATCAACATCTGTTTGACCCTCACCAAAAAAAAAGAGATATAGAGAGAAAAAAGTTCCAAGCACATTTTTTACAGTTTTGCCTTGTGGTGATGGTGGTGGTAATGTAATGTAAGTGGGAGAAGAAGAGGGATGGTTTTGGGGGGGGGGGGTGTCTGAAGCTGCTAAGTGCACAGAAATTAAGCACTTACACTGGGTGCAGGTCGAAACACAAGACCCATGCGCCAAGGCATGTCTGCAAGTTTGCTGCCAAAGTGCGGGCAGCTGAAGAACACCTGAAGCCAGAAGGCAAAATATATACACTGAGTGATGCACAGTTGATGCAACACAAACATATACTGACGAAAAGAGAGCATACAATTCCAGCGGTGTTGTTAACAAGTTTATCCTTCTTTTCTGCTTTTGCTTGATACAGCATCTGTTTGACAACCAGGCCACCCATGCTGCAGATAATGTGGCAACGACCATGTCAGAGTTTAGTACTGTCTACAGTAATGATATGCATGTTAAAGGACTGCTTCTAGTCTAACTATTATTCACTTCCTCTTCCCACCAACCCAAGTCCCAAACTTATTGCTGTTTAAATTGTTGGGCTGGGAAGTACCTATGAGTCACAAACACAACTGGCCTATTCCCAATGCCTGCAGCAACAAGCTTCTCTAATAGCACCGAGCTAACTTCCTGCATATTCAGTATATAACAAAATGCATAGATAGATGGAGAGAACTTCTGCATATGAACATAATCTGCAAGCAGTGAAGATACACTGGAGACCAGATAATATTACAATGAAGGATGGTATGTTCGCCAAAGAGGAAAATTTGTATTATATTGGTTTTCTAACATAACTTTAAGACTTAGACCACGTTCAGCTCATATGTGTCGACAAATCTTGTACTTTCAAACATGACGCATATCACTAACTCAATTCATGAAATGCAACATAGTACTTCAAAGATTTCTTACAATAGATAGCTAAAGTGGAGGCGGTAATTTGAATCCTAACTACAGTTTGATCTTTGATTTGCTAAACAACAAGCCAATAAAAGGAGGACGTGGATTACTGATCTGTACTCTTATTTGAAATGAAAAAACAACATGCCAATGCGCAAAGGATGTAACCAGGATGGACCACTGTCATGTACCCCTATTCGAAATGAAAAATATGGCTCCATCAGAATATGGATTAAATCCTATAACATAATCTAGACAGTTAAAGCTGGGCAACAGGCTGTTGGCCAATATTGATGCTGCTGACAGAGTTTTGAGTGGAAAATGGGACAAAGTGAATAAAGAAAGTGTGTTAGTTGCATTTGTGTCCTTAAAAATGCCGTAACCTATAGCCTGCCGTAACGACTGACTTCTCAAATCTACAAGCCAATATTAGCGCGACAGGCATAATCATGTGCCTTTTGTTTACTTGGACCTAGCTGTTCATGAAGATTATAAAAAAAGCATAAATACACAAAAACATAGATGAACCAAAAGAGTCATGAAAGAAACAGTTACATCTTCCATAATTGTCAGTAACAACATTGGGGCCTATATCTAAGATTTAGATTCAGCCAGGTTCAATAGTGAACTATAAAAAGCTCATGTTACATATTACATGGAGTCCATTAACAGCCCAAGTAACATGTATTGGTGGATTGTGATCATTCTTGGTTGTCAAAGAACAGGAACGAACCTGAAGAGGAAGGCTTGCTCCAGACCACTGTGTAAGATTTGTCTGCATAAAACCATTCAACTAGAGGTCATATGTTATCCTCCTGATCATGTAAATGACAACCAAGACAAAACATAGAGTAGCCACAACTGAAGGGAAAAATACTTATACCACATTTGGTTACTACAGATATTCCACTAACTTCTCATGATTAAACAAAATTAGGAAGTAGATGTGGGACACAACCTTGTACTTCAGAGTAAACAAGCGGGCATTCGAGAAGTCAGCTGAAAGCCATTCGCCCGGCCAAAATGTTCCTTCCTTCCCTGCTTCTTCGTCGATCTTCTCTACAAGGCCAGACTTCGTGGATGACTTGTCTTCTGATAAGCGCCAAGTCTTAAAAGGCCCACCACGCAGGCCATGGACGAAGATGACATCCAGTAAAGGATCCTCGGACGAGGGGCTTTCAAATTCACGATCAGAAGTAGAGGGTGAATCATCACTGGAAACTCTGGTTAGACGTCTATGTTCACCATCAACAGAATCTTCATTGGCTGGCAATGATCTATCATAAGAAAGTGGATTCTTTGCTGATACCCCTCCAACAGAATTCACATCTACACTTTCAGGGCACTTCCAGTGAGACTGATCAGGATTGATCAGAAAGATCATGTCCGAGTATTGTGAACAAGTATGCTTTTTGTTCAAAATACTGTTGTCAGGATTGTAATCATTGCCCGGTTTTCTTCCCATTTGTTCAGTACAATATATATTTAAAAGCGTTGCTCTTGCATAACTCTGAATTTTAAGGTCATTGCAGCCCGGGATCTTTCCATTAGCACAGTCCTCAAGCCATTTACACCAAGTTTCATCTCCCACAATCACTTTTTGAACTTTCGGGAGGACAGAAAGAATAGTTAGCAGACGAGCTGCATGTCTGCGGATATGAGCTGTTGGTGGAACTCGGACACTACTTGGATCATTAGAATCAGTAACAGAAGATTCACCAGGAACATTTGAGATGCGCTCCTGTGCTTCCATGTCTCGTGATGCATCATATGCTTCTATTGCAGCCAAATTTTCAAAATCATCTCGCAACAAAAAGCGCCTTAGCAAACACAGTACACCAAAGTCAATTATTTTGTTTTGACAAAGAGAGTCTTCACTGCAAATTTCTGCCAGAGCTTTTATGCCCTTGAGAGAAGCCAACGCAGAATCTGCAGCACTAAATTTAGGCAGATTATCTTTCTTCAAATTTTTAAAAGGTCCATCAAAAGGTTCGAGGGAAAGGAGATCCTCAAGAGGAGATGAATCATAATTATCAGTTGCAGCTCCCAACTGTTTTATTGCTAAATTGACAACAGCAACCGCCAACTGATTAACAATCTGTGTTGCGGAAACTATATTTGCCTGATGTATTTGAGTCTGCAAAAATTTAAACACTCGTGAATACCGGTCAAAATATGGGTCCATAAATGCATCTATAGTCATAATAATATACTAGAATCCACCAACTGATCAACAATCTGTGTTGCGTATATTTGCCTGATAAATTTGAGTCTGCAAAAACTAAGTAGCTTCATGAATGCTTGTCAACATATGGCCCCACATATGAATTTGTATTAATAAAAATGGTGGTGAGGACAAAAAAGAGGTGCTATGCATCAGTAGAGGTGGCAATCACAATGCAAACCCATTTACCTACCCAAATCCGCCTCCTAGTAACCAAACCCATCCATTTAATAACTGGGAATAATGGGTCAGTATATATAAAAACCCAATAACCGACAAATTTAAATGGTATGTAATGAGTGCCCATCTAACCATAAAACATAACCTACAATTTTACTTAGCCAGGAGTGCAAGTCCGGAGTTGTGAAACAATACTGACTTGGGACAACCCCACCGTTGCCATCTCCATTGCCACCTGCCGCCGTTGCCCCGCCGCCGCTGCCGCCGATCTTTCGTCAACGTCACCACCGCAAGAACCACCATCTTGGCTCAGATCTGGGGTTTTAACAGATCTGCTGCTTTGGGTTGATCTTCAAACCTTTAGATTATTAGTTCAGTGTGGCAAGGCGACGGGGCGGCAATGGTGACAGGGCGACAGCCCGGCGATGGCGGCAGCTGAAGGTGCAGTGACAGTGGTGGCTATAGGGAAGGATTTCAAATTTTAAAAAGCTTGATAGTCGACTTAGCAGAGAGATTTATAGGGAAGGATTTTAGATTCTACATATTTGTGTTTTTGGTGATAGACTGGTGGTGGACTCGTGGCGGTTGTTGTGGATATGATGGAGATTGTATCGTTGGAGTGGCGGTGGTGGTTATGGATTGGGTGATGGGGACTGGTAATGGTGGTGTTGTTTCTGTTGTGGGCGTGTTGGTGGTGATTGCGGTATAGCAGTGGTGGTGCGGTTTGGCACGGCGGCGGCAGGTGGCCATGATAGTGGTGGTGCGGTTTTGGCATGGCGGCGGAGGTGGTACGGGTGTGGTGGTAGTTTGAGTCGTTGATGAAGGTAAAGTGGAGGAGAGTAAAAAAAAAAAAATGCATATATATGGTTCTATATTGGGTAAATGGACAAAACCAACCCAATTACATAATAAGCCATCTAACCCTAACTAAGTGGGTTGCAATGGGTCAGTCACCAATTTATACCCAGCCGCCACCCCTATGCATCAGTATACAACTATTTGTAAGTTATTTGCTTTATATACAAACCTTCACTTTGTCACTTGGCTGAGTGCTTCCTTTGACTGACGACTTCTGGGATCCCAAAACATCTTTTAGCAAAATAGCTAACCATCCTTGGGAAATTGGTATGGAAGATGGCCCATGGTCTTCAAGAATGCGTGAAAGGACTTTTAAAGCTGAAGATCTTATAGTGTCCGAGGAATGTTCCCCAAAGACCCAAGAAAGCAGAACACCTGACCATTTTTTACTTTCTTCAAGAGATAAATGCATGTCCGATATACAAAGCAATTCTAAAGCCTTTGCAAGTGCTTCTTGTACAGACTTATGCTTCGTTGACCGTTTAGCAGTTTCTCTAAGCTGATTAAGACCCTTCTCCATTACCACCTTCTGGGCCTCGGGGCTTCTCTCAAGAGAAACCAAAAATGCAGATAAAGCCGCCTGAGCCAAAGAGATGTCCTGATTTTTACTTGCTTGAGAAACAGTAGAAAGAAGAGTAGAACTCCACTCAGACACAGAATCATTCAATGGTAGATTGTGGTCCTCTAACAGCAACCGAGCCACCAAACTCCCATGCCATTTCACTGATCTCTCAGGAGCAATTAAAGCAGTCACGACGGCATGCCCATCTCGATCCAGTTCTTGGATATGCGATCTATTCACCTCTGACGCCATTGCCCAATTTGCCAACGCCCATGCAGCAAAAGGCACAGCAACATGTTGAGAGTGCAAATCATCCCATAGGCCAGGAACAACAGCTGAAGACTGTCCTGGTGAGCTATCATTTATTCTGTTAAAGAGATACTTTTTGGGAGCAAAATTCAACGACTCTGATCCCGTGGGAACAGAATGCTCCAACCCCATAAGTCCATTAGTTCTTGAAAGCCCTACAACTGATGTACCTCCAAGAACCTTCATTCCAATACCCTTCAACCCATTTCCACCATCGTCATCCTCTTCACTTCCATGTGGGTCATCCAAATGCATGCCACCTTCTTCAACAACTTCAATGGCGGCGGCAATATCTCGAATTTCAGCATCTCCAGGAAGTGAGGGCTTAAGCAATACTTTGTCGCCGCTGTCGCAGTTGGAAGTAACAATATCCATTATTGCTGCAACAAGCATGCTCCTACCTTCCAAAGAATTAGAAAGATCGAATGAACTATGTCTTCCTTGCTGCTCCCACAGAAATGCAGTATATCAATGTTATAGAATAGAATTATAATTCAAGTGATCCTCTTCTTCACCTCTACGAGAAGAAATTTCATGTAAAAATTCAAGACGTATCAAAGCAGCGATACATATACAATATACACTGCCAAATTGAATTCCATGTATTATCACTAAGATAGCAGGAATTTTACAGGACAAACAAAGACCAAACCATATGATGAAGGACTTAGATATCGTGTGCTAATTCTACCTAAACTATAAGTTGTGCTAATCCTGCCTAAAATCGGAATGCTTTAATGGGCACGACAGAAGTTTCACTTTAAGCATTGTACCCAAATTATGAAATTAAATAGCAACTAACACGCAATCTAATTGTCAAACTAACCAGAGTAGTCAACAAATTCATACAATTAAAAATTGCAACTGAATTATACGATCCTTTAAAAATTAGAAACTCAATTAACTGACAGTATAGGTTCAAACTGTTAACTTGTGTGTAGTAAGTAACATGGAACCCTAGAACTTTAGCTACCCAGACACCTATAAACTGGCAGTAATTCTACAAAATTTCATAAGGCTTAAGTGGGCATAGCAAAATCTTCATTTAGGGCTCTATTGACGTATTACATTTCAACCCTCGTTACCCAATTTGTGAAATCAAATAGCAACAGCACAACTAAGAACACTCATAATCGTCACATGGTACAACAAAATGGAGCTGTAGTAAGCTAATTCTTACAATTAATCAGCAAAGGGCTAAAACTGCAATTCAATCACAGAACTACAAAATTAAGGGTCTTCACCTTTTTGGATTGCCGAGGCTGGGCAGAGAAAATGAACTTGAGAAAGTTCGGAACGGCACAAGGCCGAGCAAAAACTGCCTCGCAAACGTTGGGATCGGCGATCAGGTACGCCAAGGCCCTAGCTGACTCCGACTGCGTCGCCACACACCCGTCCCCACACGACGACACCGTATCCAGCAGCCAGTCCAGCACCGCGCCGCCGCCGGCTGCGACCAGCGCCGCCCTCCGCCGCTCATTCGCCGCCGCAATGTCCGCCAGCAACGCCGCCACCCTCAGCTCGAACCCCGACCGGACCTCGTAATTGGCCGAGGACATGACGGACCGCAATGATTTCCACAAAACCGCCGCGGCCAAGCCGGTCTGTTTCATCCGGTGCACGATCTTTTTAAAGGACTCGTTAGACCGGTCGATTGCTTGTTCCACGTCGTTGTAGATGTGGTTTGTTCTCCGCTTCCATGAAACGTCGTCGTTCGGGGTGAGGACGGCATAGGACGCAAAGATTGCGGAGATTAGGGTTGCGGAGACAAGGGCGGCGGAGGTGGGGAAGGGGTGCTTGTGGCCGTTGAGGATGACGGCGGGCGGGGGTGGTGGTTGAGGGATTTGCTGGGGAGTTCTGAGGTTGTTCGGGTACTCGACGGGGGTATCGGGGTGGCGAGGGGAAGAAGAGGAGAAGGTGCGGTGGATGGAGCGAAGGTGGCGGCGCGTGCATTTGACGGAGAGGCGGAGCATTATTTGTTGGTTCATAGGTGTTTTGCTACATGTGAATTTGGTGGTGGTGGCGGTGGTGGTGGTGGTGGGAAGTTAGTGGAGGAGGCGGTTAAAGAGGGCGGTTAACGGTGAAAAGGAATGTTCCGCGGGAAGATTGTAAGAGAAGAAAGTTTGGGCGGGTCCCACGCGCTTCCTGCGGGAGGTGTCAAGCACTGTCCAATCCCTCACCGTTGAACTGGATTTTCTCCTTCAGTCTTCTGTAAAATTATAAGATCAAAATTTAGCACATTTACGTATTGATTTTAATTCTAGATTTAACTTAACTTTACTTTCCAAACAACAATTGATTAACTTTACTATCACAGTTTGGACTTAATATTTATATGTTCTAAATTCATTATGATTGTAAGACGAAAGTTATTTGCATGCATCATTTAGAGAAGATGAAACGGTATGATCTGAGAGAGTAATGAAAAAAGTTAATCGAGTTTGAATATATTCAACGATTATTAAAATAAAAAGAGCAAATTACACCTATGTCCTTGGTCCTTGGGGTTAGGGTATAATTACAGGTAACGATAATAATTTGAACAAATTACATTTATGTTCGTTAACCAAACGGAATTTTAAAAACCCTAATGACTTTAATGAAAAGACTATATTACCCCTAAGTTGGAACTTTATTTTTTTTAATGCCATTACCTTATTTTAATGATGCCATTACTCTTCCTCACCCCCCCTCCCCCCCAAACCCAAGGTCCCGAAGACCCCGCTCATCGCCCGCCGGTCGTTCCCCCCGAACCACTCGGCAAATTCGAAATCGGCGAGCCTGAGATCGCGGTGCGCCACGCCCAGCCGGCTGTAGTGACTGATCGTGCCCAGCCGGGTGGAAGTGGTGCAGAGAGAATGAAAGTGGTGAAGTGGTTCGTGGACAGTGGGCCGGGTGGAAGCTGCGCAAAGAAGAGGTGAAATGGGGGGTGAGTGGGGGGGGGGGGGGGGGGGGAAGGAAAAGAAAAGAAAAAGAGAAAGTGTGGCCAGGGTTTTTGGTTCTTTATTTACAGGGCCAAGATGGACTGCGGATATTGCATCAGATTTAGGGCTGGGTAAATATGCTGAGCGGGTACTGGTCAGCATATTGTTACAATCTTCCTACTTTTTTTTGGGAAACTAATGTTGCTCTTGCACTATTGCTCTCCTCATCTTAACCTCCTAAATCCATGCGCCCTCGTGCTCGTATTTCCATTTTTTTTTATTCTGACAAAATCTTGAACATTACTTCTAAGGCTTCAATCCATGACTGAGATGCAGCGAAGTGCAACCAAGTAATAACGCTTTTTGTTGCGAGTAATCCATTTAGTAGTATCAATTGACCTTTTCTTTCTCGAACCACTTGATGCAAATTGCAATACAATCAAATGTTGAGGGTAATGTCAAATTCGTATTCCTTTGTCCCTTAAAACACCACATTATAGATAGATTAGTTGTCCCTCACTTGTGCAGCGTGTGAAGTAAATTTTACATTTTTGTCGTTAAAGGTCTTAAACAGTTAATGTAAATTCACTTTAAAATATCGTTGAAACGTTGCTTAAAAAAATGAAAGTGATTTTTTTCTTACATATATTGAGATCATAAGTCCTACTAATAAATATGTACAAAAATTAACATAATAGTAAGTTTGTCAAGTGTCATGCAAAAATGTTAAACGAAGAATGGCATTAAAATTATAGATGGTATGTGTGTGTGTGTACACATATGTACATGATAGGATAGGATAGGATTGTAGCCCTTTTTGTTAATATAGAACCTGACTTATGGGCCTACAAAAACAAAAATAGAGTGGGCCGTAATGCAAGAGACAATGATAAACAAGAGATACAGGAATACAGGTCAAGTAACAGTCTGGTCTATAGCCTATTCAAGCTGCTGTAGCCATTGTGGAGATTTTAGCCCAAAGCTTGGGCTGTCGGATCTTTAGACAACAGTTTGCCGAGAGAGATACCCAAAGTTATTACCAGTACCACGAACCCAATTTGAAGGCCCAAAAAGTGCAGAAAGCAGATGAGCTCGGTCAGTTTGTGAAAGGGCCGGCCCTTGTGGATTGAGATTTGTCTAAAAAAGTAAAAGCAACCCCCCTCCCTATGATTCATCTATTATGTATTGTTATTTAAATGTGTTAAAATGGATGTGGTTCAGTTGATAGAGTTTCTTCTTCTTTTTTTTCACTATATGGTAAACACCTCAGATGTCATTTCCTCTGGCTGTAACTTTACCACACAACCACACCCTCATAGCCACCACTCCAACACAAAACCACCATCGATCTTTTCTCCACCACCATACGCGATCCACTAGCGCAGTCGCACCACTGCAACACCACCCTCAACCACCAATACAACAGCACCCACAACCATTTTTTTTCTCTCCACCACCATTTAAACCCATGATACCAACACCATCATAGCCTCAACACCAACTGTCAACCACCGATTCTTCCTATTGATGATGGTGATGGTGGTGGTGGTGGTGGTGGTGGTGCATATTGGGGTTTTGGGGCGGCGATAACCCGGGTAATCTTGTAATTAGGAAAGGGAAAAAGGGTGGGGTTGAATCTGACTAGTTGGGTCATAGAACTAACTACTAGAAGGATTTTAGGGGTTTTATGGCACTTTCACACATAAATATGAAGACATTTAGGAAAAAAAATGCAAGTGAAGTAGCTACAAAATGAAAACGAAAACAAAAATGGTACAAGTACACAAATCACCCAAAAAAGAAGCTAGAAAAAAGCTGGCCATAATGATAAAAGCACACAATCATATTTTCTAACTGAAAAAAATAAAAAAAGAAGACAAAATGAAAATGATAAACGAATAGACTCTTGACAATCTGGGACTAACTGGTTCTGTTGAATATAATGTAATACCGCATGCCTCCCTTAGTCCATCCTCTTTTTCAATCGGTTCCTATAATCAAATGCCTTAAATGGTCAGGACCAAATAGTCCGAAACCACGCAACATCTACTTAGGCAAGAGAAATAAGTACTCCCAACTCTATCATTTTCGTACCTAACCATTTTTCAAGTGGTAATGAGATGTCTAATTTGTTCTAAATTGTTTTCGTTTCTTATTAGGGTTGGTTAACAATAGGCAACTTTATAGTTCGATTTAGAAGTATAGAACTTACATCAAAGTGGACATGTTAGGAAGATGCCCACGTAACGTGGGCAAGTATTGTGGTACGTGGCCACTGCCACGTACCACAATACTTGTCCCTTGGGATCGGAAGTACACCCAAATTGAATTGTGTAACATCTTATCTTACCTCATGGGAAAAGAACTGACCATGAAACAAAGAAAGAGCCGTGATTGCTCGTAAGGCCAAAAGGTAACCCCAAACTTGTGGTGTTAACGGGACCATGACCTTTACACAGTTGAAGGCATTCCGCCTCTGCCATTTAACTTTAAGCAGGTCCATAACCACCTCTGATGTTAACAGGGTCATGATCTTTACACTGTTAGAGGCGTTCGGCCTCTGTCACTTTAACAGGTCCATGATGATTCCTAGCCTCGCCATTAAAGAAGATGCATGTAAGCTGCATATTGCGTGTGGCATGGGACGACTCACGAAAATGCATGGAATTTCAGTCAGGCGGCCGTGTTAGGCCTTGCATGAAGGTCAAGAACATGTCTAGCATGACGATTGGTGGATAGTGAGCGTGCATGATAAGTCCAATTATTATCATCGAGAATTCTTAATGCTGCTGCTGACTGCATTGATCACGAACTCTTTTCATATTAGCATGTGGCTTAAATGAATATAGAGTGGAAATTTTTTTAATGGCAGCTGAGTTGAAGGAAGTTTTTTCTATCCTCTAAAACGATAATTATTGGTCGTTAAATGTTTTAAGTGACTTTTATTCGTGGCGTTAGAAAAATACTTTTAAGAATTGTCATGAAAGTGTTAGAAAAAAAATCACTAAAAATATTTAGTTACTATTATTTTTCAGTATGTACGGAATTAGAACAAGATTTTATAACCCAAGTAACAACCAAAGTTTGTTCTTAGAGTGGCATATTAGTGCTGGTCGATATGTTGGATAATGTTATTTCGTTGCTTATTTTACGCTTTTTCTTATTCTTGAAGATATTGTAATTAACAACGAATCGTGTTTACTATGAAATGATTTTTTTCTTTTATCAAACAATAATCAAATTTATTCGTTTACAGGTATATATATGAGATGATTACGAAGATCATGATCTGTACCAGAAAAAAAGATTACTTTTTGTACTAATAAATCCGCAAACCACACAGTGAGCTACTGTTTTGAGATAATTATGTAAGACATGGGTGCTGGTTAATCTAGTACCGTTTCTTTTGCTTTTGGATAAGACTTGGACTATTCCATTGCTTTAGACAAAACATTATCCACACAAAATCTTCTATAGTAGCAGTACTGCTAACAATAAGCAGATTTCTTTGCACCAAGGAGAGAAAAAAAAGAAGCAGCTAAAAATGGTCTCAATGCTCTGTTCATGGATCGGCGGGTGTGGTTTTGACTGAACAACACACACACCTTGGGAGGAACGACAGGGGCCAAATTCAAGCAGTATAGAGATTATGTTGTAATGTTCTTAATAAAAGTATGTATTACGTCAAATTATTTAGAAACGAGGAGTAATTAATTGGTGCATGTATTTCGTCTGTTTTCAATCGCTCTTATAATAACGATCTTTTGCTTGAATTCAACAGTTTGATTTTGTATCACTTGATTAAGATACAAATGACAAGGAGACTTCATCATATCTTTAACCAAGACCAGAATAAACAAAAAATTTGTTACCCAAGTTATATAGAAAATATAAGTTGCAATGGTCAATATGAACCAGCAGTCCATATGAAAAATAGCCGAACAAGATGAACTTTTAAGACTTTTGTTAGCATCTACATGGATAAGTATACCAAAGTGAAAGACACCAAAATTTTGAGAGGGGCCAACGCCCACCCTAATTCCCCGGCAATCCGGTTAATTAAGTTAAGATTAACACAACAATTGTACCAAATTATCACGAACGTACGCAGTGGGGAGGCAGGTTCCAGCCCTAAAGATTTTTGCCGTAGATTATTATTACACGACTTGAAAGTTTGTGCAACAAGTTATGTCACGCAAGGAAACTCTTATCCTCTTCACTTGCTTATGAATTCAAGTAACCTAACCAGCGTTTAGATTGAATGAATTCTATTTCCACGCAACGTGTCCAACCAGTCCATGTCTTCTGAAAATTCTTGGTCTTTGAAGTTCATTACTGGTCGCTTATAGTGTAGCTTAGCAGCCAAGAGATTGTGAGATTAACAGAAGACTTTGTCTATATAGAAGGCTATAAATAGATTTTCTACGTGCTCCACATTTGAATTTGCACAAGGCAATAGGGTACTAAAACACAATGGAGAAAACAAAATCGCCCCTTCTTCACATTCAGCCTCCAACTTATGGAGACCTAATCACCATTCTCAGCATTGATGGAGGTGGTATCAGAGGGATCATTCCTGCTACTATCCTTGCTTTCCTTGAATCTCAACTTCAGGTAAATGCAACTTTTCCTTTTTTTTTTGGGCGGGGGCTATCGTATCAGTGGATTACACTGGTACAATGAATTGTTACCAATTGTTCGTGATCCTTTCATACACTTAATAACAGTAGGGTAAGGAATAAACCAAACAACATATAATCGAACCTTGCAAAAGTGTGAAGGAATGACTCGAAGTCAATGGAATGGTGAAACTTATAGTGAAGCCTGTTGTACGTAATGGGAACGAAAGAGGAACATGAGCGCCTTATGTATAACATGGTTCCATGCAAGAAAGGCAATTAATTAGATGAAGGCTTCTTAATAATCATTCTACGATGATTGTACTGTATACCGTACTTGGGCATGAAGTGAAATACCTTGTCAAATACTAGCAGGGAAAAGGTTGGCGTGTTTCATTTTTCGTTTTTCACAAGGTCGAGATGAATATGTGACCGAACTTAAGGAATACACATCAACAGGAACTGGATGGTGAGGGTGCAAGACTCGCGGATTATTTTGACGTTGTTGCAGGAGCGAGTACGGGAGGTCTCATAACGGCCATGCTAACTGCTCCTAATGAAAATGGTCGTCCTTTGTATGCTGCCAAAGACATCAAGCCCTTTTATTTTGAACAATGTCCTAAGATATTCCCTCAAAAGAGGTAATTTTGCCTCACTTTGATTCAATTTTAAGGGTCCTTCATTTACAATGTATGAATATAGACTGCTGATTACGTATTGGCTTGAATGACAGAGGCATCTGGGGAAAAATACGAAAGCTGCTAAGGTCATTGACAGGACCAAAGTACAGTGGAGATTATCATCGCAAAATTTTAAGGAAGAAACTAGGAACAACCCAGTTGCACGACACCTTGACAAATGTTGTTATTCCAACTTTTGATATTAAGCATTTGCAGCCAACGATTTTCTCATCTTATGAGGTCTCTCTCTCTCTCTCTCTCTCTCTCTCTATCAGAGATATAAACACACACATTCACGGACAAGAATTCTTTTACTCTTATAACATCTAGACCAAGAATTGTCTTCAATATTTGTACCAAGAAAAAATAAAGAACAGCCCAGATTGATTTAGCATTTGTTTCCCTGCGGCATGCACTTCACAAAAGGATTTTGTAACAGTGCTATTCAACTCTTAAAATACCCAAAACATGAAAAGATAGATAGTCCACCTCGACCATCTTCTTTCCCAAATCTGTGTTGATATAGCTAGTCGCTTGATCAGTAGGTATCTTAATTTTTTGATACGAATACTACGACCTAAAAACATATTTGGAGACATAAAATTTTTGTCCACAATAAATCTTAATTGAGCAGCGACTATTGTATATGGTAATTGGCCTAAGAGAGTTGAAAACTGCCGCAGGTGAAAAAGTCTTCTAGCTTGGATGCTTCATTATCAGATATATGTATCAGCACCTCAGCAGCTCCAACGTATCTTCCTGCCCATTACTTCAGGAATGAAGACAGGGAATTCAATCTTATAGATGGTGGTGTTGCTGCAAATAATCCGGTATAGTTCTTCTAAAACTCGATAATATAACGAAATAAATTTTGTCAACACACAGATGCACATGCTAACCTGCATATATAACTTTTTCTGATGATGTTGTTTATTGGTTGGGATGTTCATTCTAGGCTTTAGTTGCCATAAGCCAAGTAACCAATCAAATCATCAATCAGAATTCAGATTTGTTCCCCATAAAGCCTATGGATTATGGTCGCTTTCTAGTTATCTCAATTGGTACTGGCACGTCGAAGGCAACAAAAAAGTACGATGCTAGAATGGCAGCTAAATGGGGTGTTTTGGGTTGGTTACTCCATGGTGGTTCTAGTCCATTGGTGGATGTATTTACTAAAGCAAGTAGCGATATGGTTGATTTCCATATTTCTGTAGTTTTTCAAGCTCTTCATTCTGAAGCAAATTACCTCCGAATTCAAGTAAGCTTACATATACTCTTGCCCACCACTATACTTTTGTGACACTAAAGCTTAATAATGTCACAGTTAATAATCTACCTTCTTTTTCAACTTAGGATGATGCATTGACTGGCTCACACTCTGCAGTTGATGTTGCTACAAATGAGAACCTGAATAAGCTTGCTGAAATTGGCGAAAAGTTATTGAAGAAGCCAGTTGCAAGGGTTAACTTGGAGACAGGTCTCACTGAGCCAATCGCGAATGGTGGAACCAATGAGGATGCTCTGAAAAAGTATACCATATTAAGAAGGCTATATTTTGAGTATATAAATGCTATATTTCTATTGATAAATTACATATTCTCTACGAGCTAAAGTAATCATGTTCTTTCCTACCTATGCAGATTTGCAAAGCTACTTTCGGATGAAAAGAAACTTCGAGAGTCAAAATGGCCACAGTTGTACAAAGCTCCAAGCAGTACAATGGTTTCTTACCTCTAGATCGTCACATGTCAACCAATCAAGCTATGATTTCTCTGATTATCTTTTGGGAATAACTTAACCAAGAATGTCGAAGAGATGCATGGTACATGACAGGCGATTCTTAATTTCGTCGGGAGTTGGACTCATGACCTTGTAATTAAGTGATAGTGCTCGAGGCTATATTATCATTCCTTGTACTTCTATTGCAATAAAGGATTGTAATTTGTTTAGTCAATTTATTCTCAAGCTAGCTTGTAACCTTAAAGCTTAGGAAGATTCTCTTAAAAGGGACGCCTGAATGCTTCATGTTTATGGCTGAATAACTGTACGTGTGTTGCGCGCAGCATTCTGCACTCGAGTGATGCTTTTTTTTATCGTTGTAGAAAATTTGGGGGAGATGTGACAAAAAATGCTCAGATGCTACTTGAGCTCATTATTAATCAATGAGATTGAGCCAAACGTTATGATGCCGAGGGTCGGCAACTTGTCACTGGAATACCGTAATTTATAAGCAACAAGTTTCAACATATTGAAGTATTTGCTACTTACTTTCCCTCCAATCCTTGAATGTTATATGTAAAATAAAAGAGCTGAAAAATGAAAAAAAGTCATGCAGCCTAGACCAGGATGAATCGGAGGAGGATCCAAATTACTTATCTTTCAAATAACAAAAATAGCAATATTATAACTTTTGGTATGTTATAATATCACATATTTATAAATCTCATATCTCCCCGCACTAGAAAAGAGTTTTCCCGTAGAAACATGTTTAACGGAGTGGATTTTAAAACATCAGTTATTACTCTTGGATTTGATTTATAACAGTTTTAGAATTCACCATCTTGAAATCAAGGAATTTGTCGACTACAAATTTCTTTGAGCCGGCATCTTCAGTCTTGTATTTCTTTTATAAGGTTTCCCACAATACTTTCGCATTTAACATTGGATTATGTACGTTATACAACGCATTGTCCAATCCATTGAGGATATAGTTCTTGCAAAGAAACTCTGAATGCTTCCAAGCATCCACGGCAGCCGTTGTCTGCCGGTTAGGATTGTCACGAAGTTCTGATGCATCCTCTTGCAAGAACCTTGCCCAATTCAAGGTGGTCAATTAAAACACCATTTTCTATTGCCACCTTTAAAATTCCTTTCCGTTGAACTTTTCCAGTTTTTCACCAAGTCCAACAGAACCATGATCAAGTGCTACATAAGGCGTCGCATACGCAGTTCCACTACCATGTTGCACGTTGGGATGAACCGATCCACTTGCGGGAATGGATTCACTAGTAGCCATTATTATATTTATCAACAGATTATGTATAACAACAATTGTTAAACAAAAAACAATTCAGTCTAACACAAAACTATAATGAAAACATATTCTAGTATCACTAAAATTAAATTCAGAAATTGAAAATAATTTTACTATAAGTTTGACAAAATCAAATATGAAAATAGAATTTTGAAAGCAGTATTTGGAAACTATAATTCCTAACACAAGCAACGCAAAGTGTGGTTAAAGTCTTAAGATTGTTGGAAAAATATACTTTGTGTATACTTGTGCAGAAAATCAGTTGCGAAAAAATACTGACATGCAAAGACTAACGTTCCAAAAATAGCAGTAACGAAACCAAGAAAATAGAACTATGTGTAATAAGTCACAACAAAATTATAGAACAGCAAATAGAAAGGCCAATGCGTGAATTTGATTCACTGTCCTTAAAACTTTTTTCTGCCCGCAACGGTGCTAACTGTCTTTTGACGATAGTCTCCCAAGATATAACGACAATACGTCAGAAAATAAAAGCACTTCAAATTAGCAGACCGGCGAACTAAAATAATGGCAGAACTCTTTCTTACACAGACTCAGAAACAGGAAAAACTAAGGACAGACAGATCTTCAGAATTTTTTAATCAAATAAATTTCTGTAACTGACTCATTTTTATACAGTGAATATTCACTTTGGGGTGGGGGAGGGGGGAGAGGTGGGGGGTACAACTCTTCACAGTTGGTTGGAGAGGTTACAACTTTTCTAAAAAATAAATATATTTTTTATTTATTTAAAAAAAATTTTGTTCTAAAAAGAATAAAGTCAGATGGGCCCAAGTCACGGCCACAGCTAGACCGGGACGGGCGGGCGATGCACGTGTTGTGGGGAGACTCCCTATGCCTCAAACTTCATGTGTGAATAGTGTATTAAGACTATTCACACAACAAGTCTCGAAAACTCTCATATACACACTTAGTACCACTTACGGCTTACTTCACTTATCCTTAGAGCCTCTTGTATAGCCTTTCATTAAAATGCTGGCCCTCTCTCTTGAAAGGGAAATTCTGGAGTTCCCACCAGCAAATTAATGTTAGCCAACAAGTAAATAAGATTAGGCTACCTGAATTTGATGAAGAAAAGTACCCAGAGCTCTCTCACTCAAATCTGCATCTGGCTCAGATGCACCAGCACATGGCATTAATTAGCTGGTGATGACTCTTCACACATGAACTTCTTCAGTTTGGTACGAATCTAGGTATCAAGGACACGGTGTCGGACACAGTGTCGGTGTCTGTCCGACACGGACACCGGACACTGCAATTTTTAAAAAATCAGTTTTGGACACTGCAAGACACTGTTATTTTTTAATATATTATATATATATATATAATAAATATCAAATATATTCTACGATCTAAAATAACAAATAATAATGAAAAATTGTCAAAATAAGGAATTTAAATACAAGTCATAATTTATTTAGTCAATATTTATTTAGTCCAATGTACTGAAAATGCAACGACAAAAGGAGAAAATAAAAAAAAGAAAAGAAAAGAAAGAAACGAGAGGACAAAGGGTGAAAAGAAAAAAATAACAGGAAAGAAACGAGAGGGAGTGACGACAAAGGGAGAAAAGAAAAAAAAGAAAAGAAAGAAACGAGAGGACTAGAACAGGAGACAAGATGAGGATAAGAGAAGAAAGAAACTTGTGGGTCAGCGGCGGAGGACCTCCGGCGAGACTCTGGCGACGACGATGAGACTCTGGCGACCACGACGAGACCTCTGGCGATGGCGACAGCGGCAGCAGCTGACTTCTCTTCCTTCGGCGACTGTAGCCGTCAGATCCGTTGGCTTCGGCTTCAGATCTTCGTCGACTGAGCTCCGGAAACATTAGCGACACTTACGACAGCCTTGATGTGGTCGGCAGACAGCAGACTTGAGGTGAGAGAGAAGAAGACGGTCGTTAGGTGAGAGAAAAGAAGACGGTAATAGTTCAATAAATCTGAAATTGGCCCCAAACGTTCCGACACTGCCGATTGCAGTGTCCGACACTCCTCGACGAAGTGTCCGACACGGTGTTGGAAAGAAAAAAAAAATTACAAAAAAAATCCGACACCAATTGGCGGTGTCCGACACGTGTCGGACGGTGTCCGGAGGGTGTCGGACGGTGTCCAGAGGTTTAGGATACCAAACCTCCACTAAGAAGAGGTGTCCGTGCTTCAGATGTATGAATACGTCAAATTAGCAAAATTTAATATATGCATCCTCAGGCTCATTAAATTAAGCACTTGAATGGACCGGCCCAAGTTGTTTTACAGCCTACCTCAACTTCAGCCTAACTTGACCAAAATATTGCGTAATTCACCTAAAACGTTTAAGCCATCAATGCCACAGAAGACATTGCCAAAGTTCCTTTCTTGCTGCGGACAATATATATATATATATATATATATATATATATATATATATATATATATATATATATATATATATATATATATATATATATATATATATATATATATATATATATATATATATATATATATATATAGATTCCTCGCATGAAATGAAGACCTCTCTTGTCTCTTTCACTTGTCTTATTTTCTATATATATAGATTCCTCGCATGAAATGAAGACCTCTCTTGTCTCTTTCACTTGTCTTATTTTCTGCACTCTTTCAAATAGTGATAATGGAACCATCTGTTCAAATCCATCCCCCAGCAAATGAAGACCTAATAACTGTTCTCAGCATTGATGGAGGTGGTATCAGAGGGATCATTCCTGCCACTATCCTTGCTTTCCTTGAATCTCAACTTCAGGTTTAGCTTTCATCATCTTGTTTTACTAGTTATGTTAGTTCACTGGTTTTCCAAACGAGCGTGCATAACAAGTTGGCCAAAAGTCAAGGTGGATAATTAACTGGTATAGTAAAACCTGAGAATGTGACATTGGTATAGGAATTGGATGGTGAGGATGCAAGACTTGCAGATTACTTTGATGTGATAGCAGGAACAAGCACCGGTGGACTAGTGACGGCGATGCTATCTGCTCCGGATGGAAAAAATCGTCCACTCTATGCTGCCAAAGATATCAAATCCTTTTATCTAGAGCACTGCCCCAAGATTTTCCCACAAAAAAGGCAATTTTAAATTAGTGATCCCTGCTTATTAACTTCTTTTCAAGGTGTTTTTATTTTGTAATATCGTTTTAAGTTCATATTGTTTTGTTAATATGGCAGGGGTGTCTATGGAAAGATTCGAAGCTTGTTCAGATCATTAACGGGACCAAAGTATGATGGGAAGTACCTTTGCAAGCTTATTAGGGAAGAACTGGGAGCAAAGCGGCTGAGCGACACCTTGACGAATGTTGTTATTCCAACTTTTGATATTACGAATTTGCAGCCAATCGTGAATTTACTTTGTTTGTGTAAGAATTTTCTTTTTTCAAGTAACATAACATATAGGACTTTAAAGATTGCAATGTATAATTTCCTGCAAAATGAAAGGTTTGAATTTCTTTAGATTCTAGATGACAGAAAAAAGGGAATTGACCCCCAACCGTTGATTGGCCAACGCCTGTTGTATTCATCTGAAAGTTCTCAATATACAATTTGGTGACCGCAACTAGTCATCAACTTTAGGTTTAGAAGTAAAGAAGATGGCACATTATGTTACTAGGCCTAAACAATTCTTGATCCAACCAGGTAGAGAACTCTCCAAGTTTGGATGCTCTATTATCTGACATATGCATCAGCACTTCGGCAGCTCCAACTTATCTTCCTGCTCATTATTTCAAGAATGAAGGAAGAGATGGAAATGTTCAAGAGTTCAATCTTATTGATGGTGGTATTGCTGCAAATAATCCGGTAAAGGCTGCTGCAAGAACTTTGTAATGCCGAAGTAGTCTGTCTATATCAACCGGGATTATGCACATGTTAAATAAGTGCTTAACTTTAGAATCTTGACAGCCCATAACAAATGCTATGCACATGTTAAATAAGTGCTTAACTTTAGTGTCTTGACAGCCCATAACAAATGCCATGATCTATTTCCTTTCCTTCTTGTATAGCTTAAGTTTTGGGCATAGTTATAGGATTTCCATCTTTTACAGCTTCATTTTAGCCCATAGAATTAGTTCTTCAGTGTATATATATATATAGTGCTACCTGTAAATGAGAAACAAAACAATTGATACCATTCTTGTCATGGTATCAGAGCCTAATATTTCCGCTTAGCCCTTTTTTCCTTCTTATTTTTTCTCTCCTCATCCGGCGTTTATCCTTTCCGGACCACTGTCACTCGGCTGCGTCAAATTCCAGCCTGTAGCCCATAGAACCGGCCTTCGCTTCATCGGACTCTCAAGTCCCGTATCCTTCTTTGCTGGTGTGCAAGCAATCCGACAACTCTCGGCAATCACTGCCGACGCATTCAATCAGACCCGCAATCAAGGAGCGGTGTGTTTCCATGTTCATCGACATGGCCAAGGACGCAGAAACCTCCAAGCCCAAGCACCTCGATCCAACTTCAGAATATTACTTGTCCAGTCAAGCAAACTCAGCCACTGTAGGGGACCCAGACCGTACACCTACAGGACGGCCCTGGTGCACGTTTTGTCATCGGGTGGGTCACACACAGGAGAAATGTTATCGCCGCCTTGGTATTGCTCCGCCTGGTAAGGGGCGAGGGAGGGGTCATGGATCACTTGCCATGTCACATAACGCAGTCGGCTCCTCATCTGGCCCACTTCAGGCCTCTGCCGCCGCGACACAGAACAACAACCCTTCTCTCAGCTAGGCACAGGCCGCCGCCACTTCCACTCTTCCGGGCCTGACATCCGAGCAAATGCAACACCTCATCACTTTTCTGGAATCCTCTCCATCGGGTACAGACTCTCTCGTAGGTAAATCTCTGCCTCCTACACATACTTGGTTGATTGATAGCGGTGCCTCGCACCATATGACGGGGAACTTGAATTTCTTTTCAAGTATTTGCGATATTTCACCTTCTCCGGTAGGCTTACCGGACGGTCTTCAAACTAATGCCATCAAAGCAGGCAGTGTCTCCTTGGCAGACGGCATCACTCTTCGCCACGTGCTCTATGTGCCAAACTTGGCTGTTAATCTTATTTTTGTCTCGTGTTTAGCTACTGACGCTAACTGCTTTGTGGCTTTCTCCAATGATATATGTGTATTGCAGGACCGCACTTCGAAGAGCCCGATTGGACTGGGTAAGATGCATTGGGGGGTGTTTGTGTTTCAGCCACTCTCTACTGCTACAGTGGCCTCAGTCTCTGAGTCTGAGTCCTACGAGCTCTGGCATCGGCGCATAGGGCATCCCTCCAGTCAGCCTCTTATTCATCTTCCTACAGTTTCAGTTGTTTCCCCTTCCCTTAAAACTATTTGTGATGTGTGTTGTCGTGCAAAGCACAGTCGAACTGTTTTTCCTGATAGTACTAGTCGTGCTATGGATATTTTTGGATTGGTACATTGTGACATTTGGGGCCCCTATCGGGTAAGCACTATTTCTGGTACAAAATATTTTTTGACAATTGTGGATGACTATAGTAGGGCTGTCTGGGTTTATTTAATGCATGATAAGGGTCATATTGGTACCTTGCTTTGAAACTTCTGCAATATGGTCCATACCCAATTTGGCAAACTCGTCAAAATAATTCGAAGCGATAACGGCCATGAATTTGATTCCCAGCCCATGACCCAATTCTACAATGATCACGGTATATTACACCAAACATCTATGGTCGATACGCCCAAACAAAATGGAAGGGTTGAGAGGAAACACCGTCATATTCTAGAGGTCGCCCGAGCCCTACGTTTTCAAGCCAACCTACCTATTGAGTTTTGGGGGGAATGTGTACTTACCGCTGCTCACCTCATAAACCGTACTCCTTCAGCCATTCTCAAACACAAAACACCCCATGAACTCCTCTTCCAAAAGGTCCCATCATATTCCCATCTTCGGGTCTTTGGGTGTCTTTGCTATGCTCACACAAAATTCGCAGACAAATTTGCCCCTCGAAGTAGACGCTGTGTTTTTCTTGGGTATCCCCCGGGCAAGAAAAGTTGGCGGTTATATGATCTTGAAACTAATCAAGTCTTCTTCTCCCGGGATGTGAAGTTTGAGGAAACCGTCTTCCCATTTACCACACTTCTCGGCCCTTCTCCTACACCCGCGACCACCACTTTCTGCCCAGCATGGGACTGTGCCGAACATCCTATGGCATCCCCTCCGGTGATTGGGGGAGACACACCACCAGTGACAGGGGGAGATCCGCCACCCTTGCCGGCTTCCACTCCTTCCCCTGGTCTGTCGGGTATCACTGCGGGTCCTGACCCCGAGATCTCGTCTTCGGCTTCTCCACCGAGCTCTCCTACTGCTCTGTCTCCCACTCTTGGTCGTGGAAAGCGACAAAAGAAAGTTCCTTCTGTTCTCAAGGACTATGTATGTCACACTGCTCAAGTTATTCCCCTTGCATCTTCAACACCCAGCAACGGCTCTAGTGGTCCCAGGTATCCTCTGGCTAATTTTGTATCTTGTAAGTCATTTTCTGCTACGCACACTCAATTTTTGGATGCAGTTTCTTCTGGCTCTGAGCCACATTCCTACAAGACTGCATCCCACGATCCAAAGTGGCGTGCAGCCATGCGAGCAGAAATTGACGCTCTTGAAGCAAATGGTACCTGGACTATTGAAGACTTACCTCCTGGCAAGAAGCCCATTGGCTCAAAATGGGTGTACAAAATTAAATTCAACTCTGACGGGTCTATTGAGAGATACAAGGCCAGGGTTGTGGTTCGAGGGGATACTCAAGTTGAAGGACTTGACTATACCGAGACTTTTGCCCCAGTTGCCAAAATGGTGAGCGTCCGGGTATTCTTAGCAGTTGCCGTTATTAAAAATTGGGAGCTCCATCAAATGGACATAAACAATGCCTTTCTGCATGGTGATCTCCATGAAGAAGTATATATACGGCCACCTCCAGGATTCTCTCCTTCTAGCCCAAATAAGGTTCTCCGTTTGCGCAAATCTCTCTATGGTTTACGACAGTCACCCCGCAACTGGTTTGCAAAGCTCTCCACCGCCCTACGTTCTTATGGTTTTCTTCAGTCGCATGCTGATCACACACTCTTCACCTACCGGAAAGGGGACGTCTTTCTCTCTGTTCTTGTGTATGTGGATGATTTGATACTCGCTGGGAATAACAACACTGCCTGCTCTTCATTCAAAAGTATCTTAACGACTGCTTTAAGCTCAAAGACCTCGGGCCTCTCAAGTATTTTTTGGGCATCGAAGCAGCACGTGGACCGCGTGGCCTCTTTTTCTCTCAGCGCAAATATGCACTGGATATCCTCTCTGAATCTGGTTTATCTGCATCTAAGCCCGCTGCATTCCCTATGGAACAGAACCACGGTCTTGCTCTTGCTGGCGGTCCTCTCCTTTCCGACCCAGGACCATATCGGCGACTCATTGGTCGCCTTGTCTACCTCACCATCACTAGGCCTGACATTTGCTATGCAGTCCATGTCTTGTCCCAATTCATGCAGTCTCCTCGTTCCCAACATTGGGACGCCACACTTCGGGTTTTACGGTATCTTAAGGCCGCCCCGGGCCAAGGCTTGTTTTTGCCGGCTGATAGTCCTCTTCAGATCTAAGCCTTTTGTGACTCGGACTGGGCCAGCTGCCCACTCACCCGGCGTTCCGTTACCGGATATTTTGTTTCCTTGGGAAATTCCCCCATTTCATGGCGTACCAAGAAACAACAGACAGTTTCTCGATCATCTGCTGAGGCAGAATACCGTTCGATGGCGGTAACCACTTGCGAGCTCACTTGGCTCAAATCCTTTCTTCTCTCTCTTGGCGTTCACCATGATCGTCCCATGAGACTCTTCTGTGACAATCAAGCGGCATTACATATTGCTTCGAACCCGGTCTTTCATGAAAGGACCAAGCACATTGAGATTGATTGTCACTACGTTAGAGAGCAACTACTTGCTGGCAACATTAGTACCGCACATGTTCGCACAGCACAGCAGGTCGCCGACATCTTCACTAAAGCACTTGGGTGTCACCAGTTTCATTATCTTTGCTGCAAGTTGGGCATTCGAAATCTCTTTGCTCCAACTTGAGGGGGAGTATCAACCGGGATTATGCACATATTAAATAAGTACTTAACTTTAGAATCTTGACAGCCCGTAACAAATGCCATGCACATGTTAAATAAGTGCTTAACTTTAGTGTCTTGACAGCCCATAACAAATGACATGATCTATTTCCCTTCCTTCTTGTATAGCTTAAGTTTTGGGCATAGTTATAGGATTTTCATCTTTTACAACTTCATTTTAGCCCATATAATTAGTTCTTCAGTGTATATATATAGTGCTACATGTAAATGAGAAACAAAACAATTGATACCATTCTTGTCAGTCTATGTATATGCACAGTTGCAGACGGTTATGTGTTGCAGTACAAATAATATCTTTCTTGATTTGTTGATGCTGTGTTCAGGCTTTAGTTGCAATAAGCCAAGTAACCAATCAAGTCTTCAATGAAAATCCAGACTTCTTCCCCGTTAAGCCAATTGATTATGGCCGCTTTTTGGTTATCTCGATTGGCACTGGCACGTCAAAGGTAGAAAAGAGATACACTGCTAAAATGGCTGCCAAATGGGGTGTTCTAGGTTGGTTACTACATGGAGGTTCTAGTCCATTGGTGAATGCATTTACTCAAGCAAGTAGCGATATGGTTGATTTTCTTCTTTGTGAGGTTTTCCAAGCTCTCCGTTCAAAATCAAATTACCTCCGAATCCAAGTAAGCTTAAGATAATTGTAAATAGAATCAGTTACACTGGGAGGTGCTACATAGTTGTTGTCACTTTTAAGAAACTTCATCCACTAATCAGGATACCACACTGAGTGGTACAGACTCTTCTGTTGATGTTGCTACAGAAGAAAACATGGATAGACAGGCCAAAATCAGTGAAGGGCTATTGAAGAAACCAGTTGCAAGGGTCAACCAGGGGACAAGCCTCGGTCCGCTAATTGAGAATGTTGGTACCAATGAGGATGCCCTCATAAGGTATAAAAAAAAAATAGCTTTGTGTGAACTCTAACCGTAAGTACTTAATGCTAAGTATTCTTATCCTAACTCGTGCAGGTTTGCAAAATTACTCTCGGATGAAAGGAAACTTCGAGAGTCAAAATCACCAAAATTGCAGAAAGCTCAAAGTACTACAATGATTTCTCCGGCCTAGATCATACCCACAACAGTGACGGCTTGATAACTACAAAAGGATGACACGAATTTTTAGCCGAATAATTTGGATATTTGTTCCCTTCATTATATGCTTTTTAAATGTCTTCATTCCAATTCATCACTTTAATTGCCAACAAAAATGAAATGTAATACTCAAGACGTTGTATCAACAAATAGTTATGGTGATATATGTAAAACCTATCTTGTATGTGTTGAAACTTGAAAATTTCAATTAACTTGTAATTTTTAGATTATTTAGAAAAGTCTAGGCAAAGAGAATTCTATAATTTTTGCATTTAATGAAATAGTTGGAAGATGAAAACTTGTGCTCTAGAAGTGTCACCATAGGATCTTTCATGTAAAACGAACAATGTTGTTCTCACGACTAGCTACCTTATTAACTGAAGCGCAAAAACTGTAAGTATATAAATCGGCAGAGTACAACCATTATTGCTACAAAGTTGCACTCGATACATATACTGGATATGTCCCAATTTTCCCACCACGTTTTATGCTTCTCCTTTCTCATAGAAGTTACATTCTGTTAGCATTATTATTTCTCCTGCTAATAGTCTGCAGTACCATGGCTGAACTCACTTGGTGAATATTAGCGTTACAAAGTAGCTTGAAAGGTGTAAACGCAAAAATCTTGATTAAAAAAAAAATGTGGAGATAATATTGACTTCATTATATAAAAGCGAAGTACAAAGCAGAGAAAAAATTTTAAGACGTAGAACTATCTCTACTTACATCCAATAACACGAGTAATCTTTTCCATCCACCTCTTTTTGGCTTCCTCCACTGCTTCCTCTCTTTGCCTGAAGAGTTGGCAACAAGACTGCTGGTACTGAGATTCAATTACATCTAGCTCCAGCTTCAGCCCATATAACTGATCAATGTCTGGCGGTGAGATTGAAGACACAGTCAAGCTCGAATCCTCAGACATGCCGCTGCATGAACTCGGCATTTCATTTGATTTGAATGACTCATAAACACTGCCCAAACATCTTCCAAAACCATACTGGATTGAATCCTTAGTGCCTTCCTCAGTACAGCAGTCAGCATGTAGTACTTCCTTGTCGTCTGACACACTTGATTCTTCAGCGCAATGGTTCCCTTGAGCAGAATTCTCACGTGAGGTATGTGCTCCATAATATGAAGTTTTCCAGTTTGGTACAAGTTTCATAAGCAGCCTGTCCAGCAACTCGGTTACAGGAGCCACATCTTCAGTATAAAATTCGTCGAGCTCAACCATCTCACTAGCCACTGAAAGTGCAGTATCAGCACCAAGATTGAATACGAACTCGACTTTGTTCTTGCGCAAGCCAGTGATGTTCAATACAAAAGAGATCGACTTCTCATCAATCCTTTTCCCCCTCAATCTGAACTGGTTCTTATCACTGGAGCTCCAAGACTCTATTGATGGAGTTTCACTGGCGCTCCTCATACCAGAACTAGGCTCTAGGACCATGGAAATCTGAGAATCAGGTTTTGGCACATTCAATGATGTGAGCAAGGAATCTATGGGCAACACTGAAGGTCCAAGCACAATCTCCTTCGAGTTCGCAGATACGAGGAACGGGTCTTTTAGAAGCTCAGCCGCAGGCAACCTCTGAGAGGCTGGTACCAAACACTTCTCAATAAACTCCTTAACCTGGGGATCCTTCACTTTATCAAGAGCAGCCGGCTTTACACCCGATACGATTTTCTTATAAACCTGCCCAAAATTCTTGCATTCGCTATAAGGGTACTCACAAGTGACCAACTCTATCATCAGAATCCCAAAGGCATATATGTCCACGAGTTGATTATAATCATCTTCAAACAGTTCCGGGGCCATATATTCCGGCGTACCAATAACCGTCCTCGCGGTACCCTTCTCCAAACATGTTGCAAACCCTAAATCCCCGATTTTAACATGGCCGTGGTTCCCATTAATAAACACATTGTCACCCTTCAAATCTCTATGAACAATAGGAGGACTATGGGTGTGCAGATAGTTCAACCCATGCAGAATCTGTCGCGCCCAGTTTTTTATCGCCTTCAAGTCGACGCTTTTGTGTTTCTTCCTGTACTGACTCAGGCTCCCGGAACTGCATAACTCGGTGATCATGTTCACGGTTTTGTACTCTTCATCAACCCAAGAGCAATAGCACTTGGTGATGTTGTCATGCTTTAGCGACTTTAACAGCACCGCCTCCGAAAGCAATCTTTCCCGATGTGTCGCTGACTGTAAAGCGTCGTCTTCCATACACATCTGATTCCAAGCAATCTCTATGCCCTCATCCTGGTCAAAACCCTTGTAAACAACCTTAAAAGCTCCACTACCCAAGATTTCGTCGTAACGGATGTACCGACCATCCGGTGACTCCTCGACAACACCCTCCTCGTACTCAGAATCCATAGCGCCGACAACGATATTGAAACGGAGCCAAAAGAAATGCAAGAACTTGGAAACCCTAGGTTAAAGAAAAAAGGGATCAAAGAATAACCTGCTCGGAGAACGCTTCTATGGCAACGGAGAAGGAATCCATGGCAGAACGACGGAATCGACAGGCTACGAAGTTTCTGTGGAGAGACTTCAGATCCAAGCTCGTGTTCGAGATCATATGGCTTCGGTGTTCGACTGACGCCATTGTTTCTTCATCAATTAGGTCCCTCGCGATCGAGACAAGGATGGTTGTAGGTTGGAAGTAGTAGGCAAGAGATTTGTTTCGTTGATCGAGGTCGATATATATGTATATCCGAGCAGTGTAAACAGTTCCTAGAAGAATTTGTATCACAACACAAAAACCCTTTTCTATTTGAAATAGTATTCCTATTAGCACTCTCAATAATGACTAATGACACTTTAATTGATTTTATAATATATATGATCTATATAACAAACTAAACTCGAATTCATTTAACCGTAAAGGTCTACAGAGGTTCTTAATTAAAGATTAAGTAGATTTATATAAATAAATTCTATATAATTAAAGATTAAGTAGATTTATATTAATTAAAGATTAAGTAGATTTATACCCGTAAAAACACTCTTTAGTATGGATATAGAAAAGAAAACAAAGTTGACGTGTAACATTTGAGTTAAGTTTATTTCATTGCAATATATATCATCAATAACAAATGCCAAAAATCATAATCCTTTTGGTAAAATAAGGCCATTTTTCAAATGGGACCTCACGATTAAAAAAGTGGGTTTGTTTTTGTAATTAGCTAAATTTGCAACAATAATACGAAGTAGATTATGATAGTTATCTCAATGGATTTAAAGCCATATAGTAAATATACTAGCGTGTCAAAAGGTCTCTAATTTTTAGTTTGGACAAGGCCTTAATTTTAAATTCACCAACCTTGCAGAAACAATAAGCTCTATATTAGTAAATCTTAAATAAATTAGGGTTAATTACAACACTGTCCCCTAAAATTTATACGTTTTTGCACTTTGCCCTCTGTGTTTACAACTTTTGCAATAATATCTCTCGAGATTGACAAAACCGTTACAAATAGCTCCAAAATTGGACGTCCGTTCAATTTTGGACGTTAAGTGATCATGTGCGGTGCACATGCCATTTTGGCATGGACAAATTTGTAATTTTCCTGCCCCTTTTTCCTCACTGTGTTGTTCTCTCTCTGTTCATCTAATGGACGGTCATCGGTGGTTGTAGATTCCGGGAATTAAGGTTAGAGATCAACGACTGCCGTTTTGGCTCGCTGTGAAATTGTAGCGGCGACGGCAATTTGAGGTCCTGATGGCCATGGCGGCTGCTATGTGGATAGAGGAAGAGGGTCGACGACTGGCCGATGGTCGTCGTTTGGTCTCGATCGGAATTTTTGGTTGGCCGGTGATATCATGCGATGGTAGCAATAGGGCGTTGATCGAGGCACGGCGCTCGCGGAGACGTTGGGCAATGGTGTTTCGGCGAAGGTACATAGCCGGAGTTGTCGCCGGTGGCTACGTGCGTGGCCAGAAGTGAGGCTGCCGAGGTTTGGCATAAGCACCGCTTGATTTAGGGCCGGCTGCCGAAAATTACAAATTTGCCAGAGTGGGGAAGAAGAGGATCGACGATTGGCCGATGGTCGTCGTTTGGTCTCGATCAGAATTGTTGGTTGGCCGGTGATATCGTGCGATGATAGCAGTGGGGCATTGATCGAGGCACGACGCTCGCAGAGACATTAGGCAATTGTGTTTTGGCGAAGGTACGTAGCCGGAGTTGTTGTCGGTGGCTACGTGCGTGGCCGAAAGTGGGGCTGTCGAGATCTGGCATAAGCACCGCCCGATCTAGGGTTGGCTGCTGGAAATTACAAATTTGCTAGAGTGGGGAAGAAGGGGCAGGGAAATTACAAATTTGTCCATGCCAAAATGGCATGTGCACCGCACATGATCACTTAACGTCCAAAATTGGACGTCCGTCCAATTTTGAGCTATTTGAAACGGTTTTGTCAACCTCGAGGGACAGTATTGCAAAAGTTGTAAACACAGGGGGCAAAGTGTAAAAACGTGTAAATCTCAGAGGATAATTTTGTAATTAACCCTATAAATTAAAAACTAGTTCAAAATGTTCTAAAACTCTACGTAACTAATGTACTAACTTATCACGACTTAATTTTGAATATTATGACCTCAGAATCACTCTTTAGTAATAAAGTAAAGATTCATATATTAAAAAAGCAAAAATGACATATACGATTTGGAGTAAAAAAGTGATGTTATAGTTGATAAATATTAATTATATCTAATATAGTTTTTATATTGCTAATAATCTATCTCTCTCTCTCTCTATATATATATATATGTATATGTACACACACACACACACACACACACACACATATATATAAAACTACCTACACCTGAACAGAAAGACCCTATGAAGCTTCAATGTTCCCTATATATATATATATATATATATATATATATATATATATATATATATATATATATATATATATATATATATATATATAGGGAAAAGCGAATATGTTATTAGTCTTAGGCAAGTTGCCTAAGGCTAGAGATTAAAACTACGTAGTTTTATACATTTTTTATAATTCTTTTTTTTCCTTGTTTTTTTTTCTCTCTTCCTCTCATTTCTCAGATATGCACACACACCAACAATCGCGCCATTGCCGGCCACCACCATCGCCAGCCAGCCTCCACACCGGCCACTTTTATCCGTCTCCGGTCGTCTTCTGTCATGACTGTCAACATGCAAGCCCTGAACAAGAGAGTTCTTTCACCGCCCCAAATCCTATCTTCAACCCGTCACCGCCCCAAATTATTGGCACTAACCCATTGCTGCCCCATCGCCGGTGACGCTCAATCTCCACCGCGCACACCATAAACAACCAGTAAGTCACCATCTCACACAAGCATCGCCGCTGCCTGCCCTCACTCATCTCGCCACCGCTGCTCCTTCTCCAACGGCAATCACCTTCGAACCCAACCTTATCTATAACCCCAACTCCGCACCCATATCAGTCGCCACCACCACCAACCTCCGTTAGCCACCACACTGCTCCATCACCGCCGCACAGAAACCAACCACCATTCATCGGACAAACCAAACACATGTCCTCTTTTGAATTTCATAATTTTAAAAAAAGGATTCATTAATTTTGGATTAAAAATTTTCAATTGGTACTTCAATTTAATTGTCAGCGAATTTCTTAATTGAGTGGTCTTCTGCAGCGGTCGGTGTGTGTTGCCGGCATTGGAAGTTGGTGATTAGGCAATGTGTGGCTGATTCTGTGATATCGGAAGAGAGAGGGCCAACAGTGGTGGGTTCTCGTATGGTGGCAGTTGTTTGTCATGGTAGGGGTGGTAGGTCGCCGGCAATGGAGGGTGTTAAGAGATGAAGGACAGTTGGTGATGGGGACGGAGGCCGCATATGGAAGTGGCACAATCTAAAGGATCAGCACGTGGGTCTCTGCGTATTGAAGGTTGTTTGTGATGGTGAGGGTGGTGCGTCGTTGGTGTGGAGTTGGCCGTCAACAATGGCCAATGATGGGATGATTGTGGGCAGATCTGATGAATATAAGAGAGAGAGCGAAACAGAAAAAAGAAGAGTTAAAGAAGCTGTGCAAAACTACGTCGTTTTAGCTGTTAGCCTTAGGCAACTTGCGTAAGGCTAGCAACATATTCACTTTTCCCATATATATATATATATATTCCAAAATTGCCCTCATTACTTTCATTCCGTCTCTTCTCATTTTGTTGTCGTTGTTGTTGTAGTTGTAGTTCTCTCTCTCTCCGGCCACTTTCATTTTGTCACTGCCCCATCTTCCTATTAACCAACTTCTGATCAATATCATGTAAGCTCTTCATTAACCACCAACAATCTAAATTTTCTTATGATCGATACTGCCAGCTCAATTGTATCACGTTCAAAATTGCGAATCCAACCAATTAAGCTCGGCATCGACGTTTGCACCTTTCAGAAAAAAACTTTAGGAACTCTTGGTTCATCGGATTTGAAAGAAAAAAGATGGAAAAAAATCAAAGACATCTAATACACCTAAAAAGATGGATAATCTCATTTCTCAATTCCAAAAACCCAAAAAATAAAAAAAACATGGATAATCAATTGCGGATCTGAGTGCAAGTCTGGGGCTTTTGAACTCATAATCTCAATCTCAATTCTAAAAAAAAAAATAGATGAGTCAATGACGATTAACGGAAGAGTGAGCGGTGACGGCTTGGTGAAGGATGATGAAGGCTTGCGGATCTATTTGTCTTCATTGGTCTGCGTCTCCGTCGTCCCTCCGGCAATGTTTTCGGCTGGTGTTGGCTGGTACATCTGCTCTTTGTCGGTGTTGTCCTCCGGCAGAATTGTTGGCCGACTCTGGCTTGTAGATCTACTATGCTTTGTCAGCATCATCCTTCGAGTTGCGTTGTCCGCCGGCATCGTCCCACGGCACTGCCGCAGAGAGAGAGAGAGAGAGAGAGAGAGAGAGAGAGCGATTGGATGAAAGGGTAGTTTTGGCATAATGCTAACCGCTACTCTTATTAGTGGTTAGGTGAGGACTTGCTAAAAAAAGTAGAATCTAGGCCGTCCACAATCACACGTGGACGGCTAGATGGGTGGTGGAAAAATAACTAATTTTCAACCGGTAGATAGGGATCGGCTCCCTATATATATATATATATATATATATATATATATATATATATATATATATATATATATATATATTAATATCTACTATAGTCCATGAATGCATATATAACTATATCACATAATATACATGCTACCCAAATATAGGCCATATTTTTTGGATGGGCCTCATGACAAAAGAACTTCTGTATCTTTGGAACCAACCGAATTTCAAGAAGAATAAGCTAATCAGCAAGTCTCATACTACAGTTTAGAAAGCAATCCTAAGCATTGGAACCCAATTTGAACTATTATGTCCCATTTACAAGATAGATTTAGAAGAATAACACAGGCGATTTAGAAGAAATAACAAATGCGACTAAGAAGAAATAATTAAATAATGTTATAATATTTGAGAACAATGTCTAATGGTAAATACGTATATATGTAACATGCAATCTTACAAATTTCCTGTTAAACGTGTATGAACCACCAATTTTTATGATGGTTACCCGTAGAAAAATAAAGGACTCCTCACTTTTATAATCGACTGAATTCACAAGAATGACCAGACTAATCAGTAAACCTTTGCAGCTGTTGAGATAGGACAAAATATGGAGAGAAAATTTTGTTTTCATTTCTTGCTTCTTACGTTCACCACACGTTGTATATATACACTTACGTTTACATTTGAATTGTAAGCTATACACGAAAGCTTGAAATAAGGAGATATTATTTTTGAATTTGAACTTGAAGAGATTTGATTTGTGGCGCTTCAATAGCCCCCCACAAGTTGTTGATTAGTGGAGAGGGCAAGCAATTAATAAGAAACACTGCTGTGCTGAAAGCATCATTCCATAAACGTTGAGGAAGATGCGCATGTGCAAGAAAGGAGAAACCAGTTTCAACAATGTGCCGATGTTTTCGTTCGGCCACGCCATTTTGCTCATGAGTATGCGGGCATGATAGACGATGAAGGATGCCATTTTGCTTGCAAAAGGTTTGAAGAGGGTGATTTTCGATCACCACCCCAGTCAGTATGAAGGGTACAAATTTTGTGGCCAGTTAAATTCACTACAAGAAAAATAACAATTAGCGAAGGAAAAATTCCGTCGCTAAATATGAAAATTTCGTCGGTAAAGCCTTTAGCGACGGAAATTCTGTCGCTAAAGTTCCGTCGCCTAAACCCTCGTCGCTAAGTTCCGTCGCCTAAACCCTCGTCGCTAATGGTTTTATCGACGGAATTAGTGTTCCATCGGTAATGCCTTTGTCATTAGCGACGGAATTGGTCATCCTTTAGCGACGGAAATTCCGTCGCTAAAAATATTTTCCAATTTTAAGAAAATTAACTTTTTAAAAAATAAATAAATGAAATAAAAAAATATTTTTATGCATTTTTAAAAAAAATTACCATTAGCGACGAAAATTCCGTCACCAATTTTTGTACAAGAGAAATTTTCCGTTGCTAATTCCATCGCAAAACCATATTTTGGAGCTAAATAATTTTTTTCGTCGCTAATTCCGTCGCAAAAACCATATTTTGGAGCTAAATATTTTTTTCCGTCGTTAATTTTTGTCTCAAAAAATGCATATTTAGGAATTTTTCGTCGCAAAAACCATATTTAGGTGCTAATGATTTTTTCAGTCGCTAATTCAGTTAAAAATCATATTTAGGAGCTAAAAAATTTGAAAATAAAAATTATTAAATATGCATAATAGATTATACTATTCTTAATTAATGCAACAACCTGTGACAATAATAATCCAACATCCGACAATGAACTGAAGATAACAAATATTCAGCATTTATTAAATACTACTAAAAGTTAACAATTGAGTTAATGCATCTAAATCAACCAGTTGCTTGGTTACCAAAATAAACAAATATCCCAAAAAATGCAACGTCAAATCTGGTCACATAAGGCAATCATCCACCAAGCTCGTCGAACGTTTCATCATTGCCATCCTCAGTAGCATCAGTCGCAGTAACTTCGGCCTATAACAAAGCAATTAAAGGCATGTTAAAGGATGTATCAATGTACTTGCATAACCAAGCCTAACCATGAATCCAACCTAAAATATGTGAGTCAAACAAACTGGCACCTAATACATAATAATTAAAAGATAGCTTATGCATCAGTACTCTTTGATCATCCAGTACACAGTTGATAAGGTGCTTACAGGTTGGTGTCCCATCACTTGTGTGTTTTATGAATAAAGTTGATGCGATCGATGATCCAGAATTACTGGACCTCGTGGAAATGGAGGTCCGAGGTACTCGCGTAGTTATGCACATCATGAGATTGCATAAATTACATTAAAACTTTGGTTGAAAGCGTTCTAACACAGGTTTACATACATCACAGAAACTAGTCACACAGGAGTTAGTAAAAGGCTTCAATCAGTTAGGTAGTTTGGTTCTTTGTCCATTTATTTTTGTTTCTTCGTTTCTGCTGAGTATTGCTTAGTTCCAACCTATATGCAGCATCAATAAATATTGTTTTTCACAAGTACGAATTACTTCAGAGAGTCAGAGAGTTAAACTATCTTGTACTCAAATGCCTAGCAGAGCGCACCCTAGCTGATCGATATTAAGCGACAAAATCTGGTGGCGATGGTTACGATCCTCGTAGTATGTCTGCTCTTTGTTTCATGCTTACATCACATTTAAACATTGCCCAACAATCTTCAGATCCTTGTTTGGTCCAAAAAGAAGGATAAATATTCATTTCTTAGTCCAACAATGCTATATTGTATCAACCTTACATTATATATATGTGTTTACTTGGCAGTATCGGAATCTCCTTGTTTTATCCTTTCATTTCATTTTCTTTTGTATAGATAACTAGTATTAATAAAAAATAAAAAATCCCTGAAATGGGGGTGCGTAGCTTTCCACAGTTGTACAAGGGCTATACGAATAGGGAACAAGGCCCAGGGCTCTCAGAGCCCTTGACTTAACAATAAGTTCTTACAATGAAGTAGAACCACTCCTACAGCATGGCTCCAAGGCACAACTTCACCAATCTAACAGAGCCAACAAAAATAACTAGATCACGACTCCAATGCAAACTTGTATAAGTAGTTATTGGTTACAATGAACCAGTTAAAAGCATCTACTTATCCAATGGCATATAACAGGGGGAAAAGCACGTGGCATATAACATATTTGAAGCATCAAATGCTTCAGGTGTAAAGACTTATTTGTCTTTAGTGACTATTAACTTTGGTCAAGGTCCCAACCAAGACTAGGATCAACCAGGATATGTGATGGTACTAAGTTTTATTAAGAGTGCTTGCTTTGTCATAAAAGTTATTCCCTACATACCAGTACAAGCTAGTGGACTATAAGGCAATGAATTACCAAAGTGTAAAGGAAGACTTTTAGTTCACTTTTAAGTAAGATCTAGTTGATCTGAGACTAAGACGTAGAACTACATCTACGTTGGTCTAGAACCCCATCTTAAAAGAAATCACTAAGAGATGCCATGTTTCCTATTTGGTGAATGTGTTCCTTAAGAGGTTCAGTGCTTAGCTCAGAGATGCAATATTTCCTTACAGTTTCCCAAGGAAAATTAGGCAAAGAATGGAAAAAGCAACGCATAAGAACTTTAACTGGCAGACCAGCATCTACATAGTAACGATAATCAAGCTGAGAATGTAATACCATAGCCAGAAGTTCTTACTTCCAACATATCATCCTCACAGACTGTAATTGACAATGAGTAGTCCTCAGATGGTAAAAAGAAAAATCAATAGATAGAAGGCTGATGAGTGATTTGCTAAAGTAACATTCTAACATATTCATCTTGAGGGAATAGACTCCTTTCATTTCATCATGTACTGCTTTGATAATGTACATCATGTATAGCTCCATGAACTACTTTGTGCTCATTGAAATAGGTTTATTCATCTTTCTAAGCTCAATAGTTATGGTAATAGGGAATAGACGGATTCTGCAGAAGATTCTATAAAAGGGTTTTTAGAATTATGTTACTCGAACAAACATTTTGGGGGGATTGACTAATGTTTAGTATAGAAGGAACAAGTAATAGACGTGATCAAATCAGGCAGGACTAAGAACAAGGTTGCTGTTCTAGATACAGGGTGAATTGCAAAAGTTTCCTATGGTGTCAAACTATTCCAATCATGCCGAGAAGGTCCATGAGCACTCTGTAACCAACCATGTAATCGAATTGAATCCTATTTAATTCCTACTTCCAATTCCCAGGTATCTGGGCTGGCTACCAGAATCATGCTTTAACATTCTATCATACCAAGCATTTGATGATCCAAATCACAAGGCTTCCATGCCCAGTTTTGACTAGTAATAGACCAACAGCATTACGAAAACACAAATGAGAAATTTTCACTCTCATTATATCAACAATAGCAGTTTTTACAAAGGTTTCACATAATTCCAAATTAGAAAAAACAAAAGCCAGATAGAAATTGTGGACATTATGTCCTTGAAGTGAACACAAGCTACTCGCTCCAAGTTTGAACTCCACACAGACATTATATCAAACACGTGCAGTGAAAACCAAGATCTTGTATAAATGGTCCCAAACAAACAAAACCACCATACCAAAAAGATATTATCCCAAAAATCTAGAGCTCATATGTATAAGCAAATCGACAATTCAATACGCAAACCCAAAATGCCAAAAGAGATTATCACAAGATCTATAATTCAAACTAGAGAAAGAGTCGAGACGTGAGAGTGAGAGGAAGAAATTACCTGGCAAGAAGATGAGACTCAAAGGAAGATCGGAAGATTGAAGACCCAAACGTATTGAATTAAGAACCCTAATTTGATTATACCAAAAATCAAAGCCATAACAGGTAGTGACCCAAACGTACAAAAAACTTCTATCAGCTGTAAGGGGGCTTCGCACAAACCTTCAGAGTGGGAGTGACGGTGGCGCGCGCGAAGGGTTGCTCCACATCGACGACGGGGGTGGACGGGATGGTGGCGCCAAGCTCTCCCGTTCTGTTCTTTTGGCCTACGAAAACCCTTTGATGATGTTTTTTTTTAATTTTTATTATATGTATATTTTTCTATTTTCAATAATTAATAAAAATATTTTTCTGTTATTAAAAATTAAAGTAATACCTTTACCGATGGAAATAATTCTGTCGGTGAAATCCGTCACCAAATTCCGTCGCTAAATCATTTGTGACGGAAACTTCCGTCGCCCATTTTTTCTTCTTGCCCATTTTTTTCCTTCCAGCATTTTTAGAGTCATAATTGTGACGGAACCTAATTCCATCACCTAATTCCGTCGAAAAAGGTGGCTTTTAGCGACGAAATTCATTCCATCGCTAAATTCCATCGCTAATAGGCAATTTTCTTGTAGTGATTCTCCACTAATTTTTTAAATTGAATGAAAACATGCATGACCTCAGACTTGAGTTTGAGAGGAAAAATCCAGACATATTTACTAAAATCATCAATGAAGTGAACATAATAGCGAAAACCTTGATGAGAAACAACAGGAGAAGGCCCATAGACATCACTGTATATTATTTTCAAAGGAGAAGATGACAATAAATGAGAAGACTGAAATGAAAGGCAATGACTTTTGCCAAAAATGACAAGCTTCACATCTTAAACTACATTTATTTTTTTCAACTGGAATTGAAAATCTAGACACTATTTTAGAAATAATATTGAAAGACGGGTGACCCATCCGATTGTGCCAGAGCTGGAGCGGCGCACGAACACCAACTAAAGCAGCAGGGGGCGGAGAAGGATGCAGTGACAGTGATGGTGGGAATGGAGACGACTTGAGTTGATAGAGACCATTTTTAAGTCGGCCGTGAAGAAGAACTTTCCCCGTAATTCGATCATTGACAAGAACAAATTGAGGATGAAATTCAATAAAACTCATTATTGTAGCAGTGAATTAACGCATAGACAGTAGATTTTTTGAAATGGACAGAACATGCAGCATGTTACTCAATTTAAAATTAGTAGAGATCGAATTTAACATCGAGGTGCCAATGTGATGAATTTTCAAACTTGTGCCATCACCTATGTGTACTTGATTAGGGCCATGATAGTCAGTGTGCTTGGACAGGTTGTTGATGTCATGAGTTATATGATGGGTGGCACCTGAGTCTGGATACCATGCAAGATCAAGTGAGGAGGGGGACGGTGGACCAGCGATGTAGGCAGCAGTGGGTTTATGGGAGGAGGGGCGAGAGGCACGGTGAGGATAATAGGGGCGAATATGACCGGGTTGGTGACAATGGTGACACACAATAGTGGAAACTGACTTTCACGAGGGTTAATAGGAGTTGGTAGGTAGAGGAAGTAAAGGTGGTTTGGGTGAAGAGCCTCCGTTGCGCCACTCACGCCAATTATTTCTATTACGCTGAGAGTGACCTCCTCGCGAGTGTGAGGAGGGAGATGACAGATGATGTTGTTTCAAAGGTGGTGGATGCATCATTGAATGGGCCTGCGGAATGAGATTCTCACGAATTTGATGACGATCCAAATGGGATTCATGTGTGAGAAGCATCAAATACAGGGGGTCCAGAGAAATAGTCTCTGATCGAGTGGTGATGGAGGTCACAAAGGACTGATAGTCGGAACCAAGGCCGATTAGTAAAGCATTAACAAGATCATCATCAAACAACGGTTGACCGATTGCAGCCAACGTATCGCGAATATGTTTTCCTTTTTGAAAATAGTCGTGCATGGACACATCGCCTTTATTCAACTAGTGAAGATCAGAGCGAAGATTTAAAATCGCTTTGGATTGTGATGTAAACATGCGATCAAGGGATTGCTAGACATCAGAAGATGTGTGGAGACCAAGTACCTGAGCCAGAATTGGCTCTGTAAGAGAGGACAAGAGCCAGCTTAATAAAAGTTGGTCTTGTTTATGCCACATAATATAAGCAGGATTCATTTCTGGAGAGGCTTCAGTTGGCGGAGATGGATGGACAACAGCAGGTTCAGCAGATGGGGAGGGAATTGCAGTTTCAGAGGGGACAAGATACTTAGGTGGTGGAGCAACAGATCGAGCCATCAACAAAGCTCAAGAGATCATAACCTCACAGAAGAGGAAGAAATTGGCTATTCCATAAAAGATAATTATCAGCGTTGAGTTTCATAGATATAAGGTGTTGAATGTGCTTAAATGGAAATATAGTAGGAGAAGGTGATGTGGGGTTGGAAGAAGTAGCCATGTAGGATGAAAGAAAATGAGGGGCAGAGGAAGCAGGAAGGAGGAACAAGGAAAAAAAAAGGCTTAGACTCTTGATACCATGTTGAGATAGGACAAAATATGGAGAGAAAATTTTGTTTTCATTTCTTGCTTCTTATGTTCACCTCAAGTTGTACATATACACTTATGTTTACATTTGAATTGTAAGCTATACATGATAAGATAATGCACATGAGCTAAATCCTAAAAGCTTAAAACAAGGAGATATTATTTTTGAATTTGAACTTGAAGAGATTTGATTTGAGGTGCTTCAATAGTAGCAGTTATTAGAATTATGACTTAACCTTGAGTGTAATATCTCTAGAGATAATTTTTACAATAAAAAAAGCCCTATACCAAGAAAATGAAAGTTAGATTCGAGGTTTAGAAGATACAGTACCTATTTTTATTTATAAGTTCCAACAAGCATGAAAATCTATTATACTTGACAAAAAAAAGGGTAACATATACATTATGCAAGAGTTACGACTTTCAATGAGGGCTACCTCGTGTAATTATATCAAACCATGTTGGTTAAAAACCTTGGTGAACAAATTATTGAATATTTTTTTATGCGTCCTCATATGAAATTAGCATGCCTCTGCCTTATTGCTTATCAAAACCCCCCTTTTTTTTTTTCTCAATCTCCCCCTTTCATTGTATTTTTTCTTACCATGCAAATTGAAAGTAAACTCGAGTAAGTTGTAATTGAGTCTTTAGCTTTCAGGCTCCAATTGCCCGATGCAACAAGTGGTTTGAGCATATAATGTCAGCGGACTTTCACGTCAAAGTTTGATCTCGGGCAACAAACGAGTCGAGCTTTGAAGATCATGAGCTAGGTTGTTCATACATATGCTAGTTAAACTAATTAGCACTTATTGTGTAATTGTATGTAATGTACCATACAGTTATAAATTTTAATGTTTAAAATGATACTTCATCTCGGAATTGGAGATAACTTAGTTAAGTAAGATGAAGTAGCCGAGCTCAATCATGATCATGAGGCTGAATCCGAGCTCAAGTCTTGACCTGCACTCAATTAACTAAAAGAGCGGTGACGAGGCAACCAAGGGCAGCTACTGCTCCCCAGGCTTAAGAACACAAGCTTGAACAACAATTCACACTTCAACATGAATGCGAGCACGTGTCACACACACACACACACACGCCCAAAACACACTGTCTCACACACACATAACAGAGTGTCTCAAAAACACACGTATAATCACACACACGCACACACCTAACACACACTGTCTCACACATGCATAACACACACACACTCTCTCTCTGGTAATTTGTCTTGGATAAAAGCCTTTTGAAGATGACCTAATTTTTTTGCCTGACTTGTTTGTTTGTTTGTTTTTTTTGTGTTATTCAAAGCAGGTCACGACTTAGTCATAAGTATATAAGTAATTTTATATTATTTTTTAGGGTTAAGAGAGAGGGACCATTTTTTGAGAGGGTTTGTTGAAAGAGACAAATATATGTAAACTTCAGTGACAGACATAGTCAAATCGCTGCTACCACCGTAGAATAGGCTTTTCTCGAATTACGTAAATCTTGAGTCTTATGTGCTTTATTTTCTGTTATTACCTTCAATTTTTTTCCTTTATTGTTTGGTCTGAAATCTAGTATATTTTTTCTCACATGTGCCCACTCCACCCCCACCCATGCGCATAGTGTCATGATTCCCTCATCCCCACCCCCCACACGCCAAACACTTACAACACATTGTCACTGTAACAAAGTGTTGTGTGTGGGGTGGGGGGATCGAAGGGTGTGTTTGTGTTTGACAGTGTGTGTGTGGGAGGGGGGGTAGGGGTGGAGGGGTTTGTGTATTATAGTGTGTGTGTGTGTGTGTGTGTGTGTGTGTGTGTGTGTTTGTGATAGTGGGTTTTGTGTGTATGTTGTGTATTGGGAGGGGGGGGGGGGGGTGACTGTGTGTGTATGTGTTATCGGTGTGCGTTTTGTGTGTACATGAGTATGTGTTGCATAATGGGTGTTGTGTGTGTAGGGGTAGGGATGAAGAAGGGAGAAAATAGTTGTGGGCTGGAAGAAGGAAGGGGGAAAGAAGCGAGGAGACAGGCATGTATATATCGGTGTGACTGTATGTATGTTCGTGTGTGTGCGTGTTGTATGCACGCGTGTGGTGTGTGTGTGGGGTGGGGGAGTTTGTGTGTGACAATGTGTGTGATACGGAGAGGGAACGAAGCAAGATGGGGAAAGAGAAACAAGAGAGAAATTGAGAAAGAATAGGGTGAAAAGACTGATAAAACTTTGAGTAAATGGACGACAACAAGGATAATTTGACGGAATAACTTAATCAAAAAGATTTCAAAATTAAGCGGCCACTTTGATACAAATGTATGTCCAGTGAGCAAAGTTGAATTTGCCAAATAATACACTAGTCAACTGAGTAGTTAATACTTTTTATTTTTAGCAAACAAGAACTTGAATAACAATTTGAACTAGTCCACAAGCTGACTCCAGAAGATAATCTCTGCTAAACGAGCCTGAACATAAGCACAGCTAAGCGAGCTAATGGCGTTAAGTATAAAAGCTTCCTTGTCTATATTGTACAAATTGCCCATGCATTTGGTGTTAGGTACCTATTGGCGTTATGCGCTACGAAGCCAACACATGCTTGAAAATAAAACTGATGTATTAACCAAAATGAAAAATAACTACCCTTGTGACGTGGTAAATTCCCACTTTTTAAAGATTTGTAGTCGCGGTGCACGTCGATATCGTGGCAACTAGTATTGGATAACTCATATCGCTAAAAAATATTTCGTTGCACGAATGTCGATGCGTGTGATATCCCAACAAGGAATTATCTTGAAAAATTGAAAGGAGCAATAAATAACCGTGGCTTCAGTTTTCCATTAAATTCTTTTCGTTCATTAGATAATTGGAAAATTTTTGTCAACCTCATTCAATGATAAATAGTCGTCGTTTATTAATACTATTAATCTCATTAACCTCGCTAAGAAGCGCTTTCATTTTCGAGTGAGAAATGCTAGCCTCTTTGTTATAACTATGACGGTTCATGCTTGCTTCGCTGGAGGTAATGCAAGTAAGACATAAGTAGTAAAAGGTAAAACAATCTCCAGTAGCACTTAAACGATCAGATTACTCTAGCTGATGAGGATGTCATCCGGCTTTGCTTTTACTGAAAATTAAGATGCTTGTGTTGAGGGCTGGGCTTTGTTAATGTTTCATGAATGAGGGTATACATTCCTACTTTTAACCAAAAAATAAATTTAAGTTTACCCTGTCTTAGTACACCCGAATTGAAACTATAGATGAGCACTGACTTGCAAGAAAACTGGTAGCCGCCAGCATTTGACTCACTCTAAATTTCTTCAGAGGAAGCGTGTCGTGAAGCTGCTTGAGGATTTTAAACTATTGATAGAACTGCATGCCTAACCAAAGACCGTTCGCAGACTATAAAAAGGTTAATCTAATTTACGTGCTTTTCGGTTTCCATGTGTTATAAAATGGACAACACTATGGAGACAATTCTCGTGCCGCAATTCTAGTATTACGTAGCTTTCTTGGGCCCTTTGAAAGAGATCTTAGAACAAATTAGGAGCAATTCTTAGCTTTCGTGTCTATCAGTAGCTAGCTCTAGTTCAGACGATAAGTAAAGTTATCGAAAATCTTACTCTAATGTTCTTGCTTATCTGTCATTTTGTCGCTCGAATATTCATGCTTTGTTTATAAAGTATTAGCAACAACAAGAAACAGTATTTTAAGACTCCTAATTAAATAAATTGACTTGCCCAAAGACCGTGACAGACTATTAAAAGCTAATCTAATATTCTTGCTGCGGGATCTCCGTGTTGTAAAATGGACGACACTATGGAGACAATTCTTGTGCCGAAATCCTAAAATTACATAGTTTTGTTTGGCCCTTTAAAGGGAGATCTTATTTTAAAAAATTAGGAATAATTCTTAGTTTTCATGTCTATTAGTAGCTAGCTCTAGTTCATGCAATAGAAGTTATTGAAAATCCTGCTCTGTTGTTGTTGTTGTTGTTGTTGTTGTTGTTGTTGCGTATCTATCATTTTGTCGCTCAAAAATTCATGCTATTTGTTTATAAAAGTATTAGCAACAACCAATAATAGTTTGTTAAGAAGCCTAAATAAAATGACTTTTCCAAATATCATAGGAATCTATGCATGGTTCTTCATATGGTCAAGGATGAAAGAAAACCTTTACCATCCTTATTAGCTCTGTAATCAATATTTTCAAGGAAAAAAAAGTAGTCTCTTTCTAAGGGAGATACTAAAGGACATACGCCTCCAAGTTGATGACTAACGTGGGATTAGTACTTTTATTAAACTCATATTCATGCAATCTTATGAGGTTGGATACGTACAGGAGGCTGCAAGGCGCCATGCAGCCTTTTATTAATGTTCTAGCTTTTATCAAAGATGATAATATCGGATATGAACTGGTCATTAAACCCAACGTGTCGTGAGGTCACTTGATATCTGCATTGACTTCAACCATGGGAATATAGTAGTTGTTCTTTTGAGTGTTTGGAGAGGCTAACCACTAACATCTTTCGTTGCACTGCAGAAATATTGCAATAAAAGCTGCTAAATGCGTTTCGTGAGAAAAAAAATTTCGCTACAAAATTTAACAATAACAACCAAAATACTTTTAGTAACGTTAATTTTAAGGACGCAAGTTGGCTGACTTTCTGCTATATTAATGAAACTACAAAGTACAGCACGTGCCCAAAAAGAAGAGACTACCTGGAAGAATCCTTTTCAAGCTTGAGGCCTATAAATAGATCATTTAGGCAGTGAAACATGTATCATATCCAAAACTTGAGACCAACTTCTACATTGTGATCTTCCTATTCTAGCTAGACTCTTGCAAATTGCACTTAAGCACAACACCCTTTTACAATCTTAAGAATGTTCATTCAGGGCATGAAATCATCCGCTTCTCAAATCCAACCCCCAGCATATGGAAATATGGTGACCGTTCTCAGCATAGATGGAGGTGGTATTAGAGGGATTATTCCTGGTACAATCCTTGCTTTTCTGGAATCTCAACTTCAGGTATTCGCAAGGAACACACCTATTAGAGAAACTATCGAAAAATGTTGTCGCTGATGTACTGACTTGGAGGAAAAAAAACTTGAAGGAGATGTAAAAAAAACAGTATTTATTGAGCATCCCTTGAATAATTACCATATACGTGAACCTTCATGTCAAATTCATTCTCTTAATCTGAACCAGGAGAAAAATATATGGGCTTCATCATCTTTCTTCCTATGTGGTGTTTTCTAAAACCCTTTGAAATGCACATGATTTGATTAGAGAGCATGAAATGAATCCGTTCAACGCAAAAACTCCCTTTTTTTTTTATCTGATTATACTAACAATAAGCAATGACATTATGTAGGAGCTGGATGGGCAGGAAGCAAGACTGGCAGATTACTTTGACGTTATTGCAGGAACAAGCACCGGTGGCCTCGTAACGGCCATGTTAACTGCTCCGGATGAAAGCAACCGTCCTCTATTTGCGGCTGAAGATATCAAGCCATTTTATCTGGAACACGGCCCTAAGATATTCCAGCAGAGGAGGTAACCTTGATAATTAGGGGCTTTGCCTTAATAGTGCGCAACATCTATTGTGATATCTTTGACATGAGCGAAAGTATAGCGTGAAAATCGCAGCATAGGCACCAGTATGACACATTTTAGGATGGTTTTTTTGGTTATTACCTTCAATGAGGGAACTGCTAATCGACCATACGTTTGTGCTGAGTTGCAGGGGCCCGTTTGGATCAATCAAAACCTTGTTAAAGGAATTCAGAGGACCAAAATACAACGGGAAGTACCTTCATGAGCTCGTAAGGGAGAAGCTAGGAGATACTCGGTTGAGTCACACCTTGACCAACATAGTAATTCCAACTTTTGACATCAAGAATTTGCAGCCAACCATGTTCTCTACTTACGAGGTTCGTCTCTCTCTCTCTCTCTCTCTGAGGATTTTCTGTAGATGCTTTCGATATCGAAAATTGGGACAAGGATCCTATGTTGTAGAACTATACAACAGATGATCCTTTTCTTCAAAACTGACTCTCTTAAAATATTTCGAACTTATGCATAAGTCTACTTTGCTTTTGGCATGACCAGTAGAAGAAAAAAGTTTTAGGCCTGAAAAGAACACAGATTTACCTACGTGGTGGCCTTTTCGTCGCTAAAAGAGGAGCTGCAGGCTATGGATGCAAGCCTACATGGATGTTTTTTCATGCTCAACTAGTTCTTTAAAAATTGCAATCGACATGATATGACTCACAAACAAATTTTCGGAAAACTAGAACCATAGGTTGTGCAATGCTGGATTATGCAAACTTTTGAAACTCTGTCAGCATTAAGGGGAAATAAAATTTGGTGTGAGTAGCATTGTTACATGTAGCATTGACTATAGTACCACGTTAAATTATCTTTGAAAGCAACAGATCTTAATTAGAATGTTGATCGATCGCATGCAGGTGAAAAGATTCCAAAAATTGGATGCTCGATTGTCGGATATCTGCATCAGCACCTCAGCAGCTCCAACTTATCTTCCAGCCTACAACTTCAAGAACCTAGACAAAAATGGCTTTGCTTATGACTTTAATCTTATTGATGGTGGTGTTGCTGCAAATAATCCGGTACTGTTAGTTATCAGAGAAATTACACTTAGACATCTCTTTTAAGTTGATATATGGTCCCCGCTTCCTTGCGATGATTTTTTAAGGAAATTGAATCCATCTAGTTTTTAAGTAATATCTGAAGTACAAAGCTGACTGTTTTTCTTTGTTCACATGGATGATTCCAGGCTCTGGTTGCCATAAGCCAGGTAACCAAACAGATTTTCAACGAAGACCCAGATTTATTCCCCATCAAGCCCATGGACTATGGTCGCTTGCTGGTTATCTCAATAGGCACAGGCTCCTCGAAGGGGCAAAAGAATTATAATGCTAAAATGGCAGGCAAATGGGGCGTCCTGGGCTGGTTACTTCATGGAGGTTCGACTCCATTAGTAGATGTATTTACCCAAGCAAGCCAAGACATGGTTGATTTTCATCTTTCTGTAGTTTTCCAAGCCCTTCATTCTGAAGAAAATTACCTCCGGATCCAAGTAAGCTTAAATATAAATACATACTCATTTGCCTTTTGTTTGAGTTCTTATTTTGGTGCGTCCATTTAAGTCCTCATTCTACTGCATGCAAAACCAGGAGGACGACTTACGCGGAAAAGTATCCTCGGTTGATATTGCCACAAAAGAGAACTTGGACAATCTAGTGAAAATCGGAGATCGTCTACTGAAGAAACCAGTTTCAAGGGTCAATTTGGAGACGGGCCTCTCTGAACCAGTAGAACATGGTGGCACAAACGAGGATGCTCTGAGAAAGTATACAAGTCAATTAGCATATACGTTACATTTTGTTTTTGTTATACTCAGCGGGGGTAATGTAGTACTAATTGGTCAATTACTTCTGCAGGTTTGCAAAGGTACTCTCAGATGAAAGAAGACTTCGAGAATCAAAATCGTCTCATAACAAAACATCCTTCGGGTAGTGCACCTGCCATACGTTGTATGTCGATCACGGCCACAGCGTGTCCGTATGATTATTCATCGAATGATAGATTGGTCTGCAATATGCCTTAAGCTGTCACTATTTTTTCATTATTTCGATTACTTGTAATTTTTGTTGCTGCAAATACTACATTGTTGTACCTAAATTTTCGAAGTCGTATTGTTCTTGAAACAAGTGTCTCCAAAACATTTCCGTGGCTGGACGTGGAAGAGAAAATTTCTTCCATTCGCATTCAAGGTTCATGCGTGTGTATTAATGAAATTCTTCTCCAAAATGGAACTGATAATGGCTCAATCCAGAGTGCTCAAACTTTTCGTTTTCCGAAAACGCATGAATGCCAAAACTTGGTTTGCAATAAAACTAAGACACATAGCCGGACTTTAAATCTGCCCCCAACTCAGTTGATAAAAAAGTGTGGCATCTACCCAGGTTTCCGTTTTTTGGGTCTATAATCGAAGGAGCCGAATTCTAATGCCTTGGCTTGGAGTTTCAAGTTCTTCTTATGCAGTGGTGAGGCCTAGAGTATCATTCAAGGTGGGCACCAAATATAAAATAAAAAAAAAAAAAAAAATTTGTCCCAAAAATGAATTATATAAAATTAAATCTTTAACTATGATATTTTACAATTGCCTAGGACAAAGTCACATCTTCTGCAGTTGATAAGTACATCATGATTATGTTAAATACTGTCAAATAATTTTTTTTGGATATAAGTCACCATATAACCGTCCATAAAGTCGTCTCCAATTATATTATGGAATCGCGTCTTGACAATGCTCATAGCGGAAAATTTCCTTTTCACAGTTACAGTAGTGACAAGCAAAAGTTGAGCGGTTCAGTCGTGGCTCGTGAGGGGATCGAGACGATTCTCGTTTTGTGTGTCGCAGTGTCCTCCTGCGGTCTATCGCTTTGGAGAGAGAGAGAGCATGAGAGACTATATTTGTTGCTACGGAAAATAGAAACACACACAGTGATCTAAGAGAACTTTACTCATCTTTTTTTTTTCTCTTCTTCTGTTGACTACATGTATATTTGATGTTTGGCCTTTGTACTTTTGTGTGTAAGTTTATCATTATAAATGACTACAAAATTATTTTTATACTATTTTTTTAAACTTTTAGATATTTTAAGATGTAACGTGATTAAAAATATATATTTTAAATTATTTTAAAAAGTTAAAGGTAGGCACTTTTATTATCGGATGTTAAACATATTACATATATAAAAAAAATTGATGGAAAAGCAGGTTGGCCCCCGCTGGCCCACCGGTACTCCCAGCTAGCTTGGACATCTTATCACATGAAATCCACAAATTCAAGTTTTGGATAGAGTCGATAGGCATATGAGTTTCAAGAATCAAGATGATTGATCGCCTCAGTCAACAAAACTTTTACATATGCAACTTGCAACTAATTAGGTAATGATCATACTTTTATTTCAGTGGTCAACGAACGTGGCCGTTCCCTCTCATCCCATGCACGAGCTTAAATTAAAGCACGTCCTAGATGTGGGGTGAGACTAACCATACTTCTCAAGAATTATATTATGCACCACATATTTAATAGCCAGCGAATACAAAGTTTCTTGTTTCTAACATGACATATCTAATTGTATTTAAATCACAATATTTAGTGTCATATCCAACAAGTCGTCGGCAGATTAATTTTTTTTTTCTTATGAATATAAAAATATATATCATAATAAAAGAAAACATTTATATATAGGAACCTAGTTATCAGAGAACGCAATAAAAATAGATGACAAACCCATTTGTGTGAACGTAGTATAGATATAGATATATAAATACACGCGCGCGCACATACACATAAATATTTTATTGCAACGGCACATTTTATTTTCTAACGTGTAAATGTAGGTTTAGATTAAATTTATGACCTAATGTTCATTAAACGCATTATAAAAAAAACTAATTGGATAAGGGTAGGATTGTCATTGGAATAATTAACGGAGGGCAAAACTGGAAATGATTACAAAATTAGTAATTAATAATAGTATTTATGAAATGATAGAATTGTTATTGGAGTGATTAATGAAGGTTAAAAATGAAATAAAATAATTTACAATATTCATACTTTTATAGGTAGTATATATATATATATATATATATATATATATATATATATATATATATATATCTATCTATCTATCTATACTACTATATATAGAGAGAATGGTCCTCTTGATGTAACACCTTTTTTGGTACTACGTAATTACCTATCTAAAATGTTGATACTTGACATTCTATAGTTTCTTTTTTAGAAAAATAACATAAAATAAAAGTTTAAATAGTAAATAACTACTTTTAAGGATATGTTTGGTTTTCATAATTTAAAATTCATTTGAACGAATGTAATAATAAATGCTTATATGTTTTGCTTGATTTTTTTAATAAAATTCATATTATTAACTTAATTTTTGCACGTGGATCGCGGGTTCCATGTTGACTTGTACAATATATAAATGAAATAAGCTTTTTGGGGTAACACATCTTTTAGTGTTACGTAACAACTTATCTAGAATGTTGATAATTAGCATAATAAGAAAATTGTTGAAAAAGTACAAAAATAAAGAACTTAAATATTAAATAACTACTTATAAGGAAATGTTTGATTAACAAATCAAAACTCATTTATAGTATGTTTTCAATAAATACTTAGATGCCATGCTCGAACTTTTGAATATTTCATATATAATATTGACCTTATTTTTTTATGCGCATCGTGTGTGCCACGGTAACTAAGACTTATAAACGAAACATTCTTTTTGGTATAACATCTCTTTTGTTTTATATAATTACTAATAAAAAATTATGACACTTGCCATTTTAACAAGATTTTCAGTAAAAGTGACACAAAATAAAGAACTTTAAATGTAAATAACTACCTATGAGGGCATATTTGATTTTCACAGTCTAAAATTCATTAAAAATATAATTAAATAGATTTTAAGAGTCAAACTTGATATTATATGTCATAATGCTAACTTCATTGTCCAGTACTCCGTATTATATATGTAGTGGCGGAACCAGGATTTCAGTCCAGGGAGTGCCAAAAATATATTGAAATCACCAAAAAAAAATTAGATAAAATAAATGCACTTTCTGATAATAAACAAAAAAACATACTAAAAAAATCCAAAAGTATTAAGTTTCACGAGAGTCACTACTCTTTACAACACAAAAAAGGAAAAAAAAAAGCGAATACAAAACAAGACGAAGTTACTAAAGTTAGTAAATTTTTCTGAATAAATTAACTAGAAGGATGCATAAACCTTTAGTGCATCTTGAAATAAGACTAGAAATGGTATAAACCTAATCACATATGACAAAAATTAGTACAACACTTCTTGAAACTAGTTGAAATCTCAACATTACACGAAGCTCACGCCACAAGTTAAAACTGAGAATTCTTGCCTTTTAAGTGTCTTTACTTCTTAAATTTGAACATAATGTTAACTTATATGACGTAACCATTTCTGAAGATCAACCTCTCAATCTCACAACATCACATTCCAAATTTCCAACACAATAATAAATTTCAACCTCCCAATTTGAAAACTAAATAAACAAAGAAGCTCAAGATCAAGCATGAATATCTTAAAAAATCAACAAAAAAATAAATTTATGCAATTAGGAATTGTTTATGCAACAAATTAGGAATTTGGAAAGCAAATTAGGTAAGCAATTAGGAAAGCAAATCAATTAGGAGGGAACAAATCTGCAAATGCATATCTCAAAGTCAAAACGCGGATGACTCGTTATAGATTTAAGCCGTTAAATCAAAATCGGCTCTCACAACTCACACGAGATAATTAACTGTATATGGGGCTTTATCATCTGATAGAAATCATAATCAATCAGAACAATTGAACAAGTGCCAGTAATTTCGGTAAGTGTAACCCTAAATCTTTAACAATCAAAGTATCAAACAATAGAAAATCAGCATATCACTAATCAGTATGCCTACCGAAGTCTAATAACGGGAAGTGTATAGTCGTAGTCGTCGTCGTCGTTGTCGTCGCCGGCAGAGGGATGTTTATCGCCGATCGTTGTCGACTCGTCGTTGCCGGTCTCACTCGTCCCGTCCCATCGCACGCCTCGCCATCACCGTTTTCTGTCAGATCTGGAACAAGAAGGTCGGGCTTCTCTCGCATCTCTCGGCTGTCTTGATTCGAGGGAGAGAAAGACAGAGTCTGAGTTGAGGCCAGAGGGAGAAGCCATGGCTGTGACGTAGTCCGGCCGTCTCCCGTCGGTGAGTGGGTGTTGGGTGAGAGATGAGAGAGGAGGGCAGAGAGTGACGCGATGGAGGTTGGAGAGAGAGTCAGGTAGAGAGAGCAGGTGAAGAGAAATTTTTTTTTTTGAAGTTCAGGGGGTACATTAGGCCCCCCTCGTTACCACGTGGTTCCGCCACTGTACATATGTGAGCTCTCTCAGTACTATATTTGCAAGTCTTAGTCCAAAACTTGTACTATTTGTCGCATGACCACTGCAGCGTACCTACTTACACTGTTAGCTATTAAGCTCTCTTTCATTATTGAAACAAAACCTTAGCGTTTTACACGAGTTAATTGTGAACCAAATGGAAAATGTAAGGCATGGCTTCATGATCAGCGGGAGGATGCAATACATGCATAGACCAAATATATTTGATTGACTTGTCAATTTCCGCACGCACGTGCATACGTGTGTGTGTGTGTGACGTTAAATATATTACTTCATATTACACTGAACGATATTGACCGTAACTGTGACTGCAACCATGCTGAGCCTCTTTTTTTTTAATGGTAAAAGGCTTGTAATACGATATTAAATAAGGCATTGCGTCCACTAGTATCATATCTTTTGGCTGATTTTCGAGTGCTGAAATGGATCATAGACATGTCATTTGAAGTCTACTAAATCAGTGAAAAAGTTCATCAATCAAAGAGGACTTGGACAACGAATTTGAACTAATCCCTTTTGTGTCCTTCACTACAAGAATATCTATTTTTACCAGGTGACTTCTTTAGCTTAAGGCTATAAATAGACAGGAAGAAAATCTCGAGGTAACTTCTTTAGCTTAAGGCTATAAATAGGTAGGCTAGCGGGACAACAAATTTGAACTAATCCCTTTATGTCTTCCACAGCAAGAAAATTTACTTTTAGGGCAGAATTTTGTGTTGCTAAAAGTGGATATTTCACTAATAAAGACTTTTAGCTACGTACGGACTGTCCGTTACTAAAGTCTGTGAGCAAAAATCTCATCGCTAAAAGATACGACAGAATTTAGTAGTCCGTCGGCAAAAATTCAATTTTTACCGACATAATTAATTATTTTTAGCTGATTTTTTTTGTCGATGAAGACATTATCTATATTTTGTCTAATTTATAAAATTTTCAAAAAAAAATTTAAAAAATTATTGAATTTTTTTTCATATCTAAAAGTCCATCACAAAAGTCTTTAGATGCTAAAAATATGTCTCTAAAAAAGTTTATTGATTTGTAAAAGGACTTTTAGCAATGAAATTCCGTGCTAAAAATTAAAAAAGGCTATTTTTAAATTTTTGTTATTTCTTATAAATTCAAACCTATTTCAAGCAATTAACCCTAACCAACTAATCCAATAATAATTTAATTCTTTAAATTAAGATTCACCCTTTACTAAATTTTAAGTAATGCAAATAAAATTTAAATCATATACACCACCAACTAACACTGGATACAACAAATTACATATTCACTAAATACAATAGATCACATTGTACAAATCTCAAAAATAAAATTAAAAGTTTCGTTGAAACTAAAAAAATATAAATTAAGATCATTACTTTGAAGCCAGCACAATATCTCTCTGCTCAAAGTTGTTACTTGTTACTCTTTATCAATCATAACCTGAAAAGAAGTATCGGTTGTAAAAATTAATTTACCGTGAACAAAATGAATAGAGGAAGACTGTTTGTTAAATTTCAACCAAAAAATCCAGTCAACACCAGCTACGATAAATTATGCAAAATCATAGACCCAAAGAGAATAATGGAGTAGCTAATGATTCAATTATTTGATAAATAAACTAGCAAAATAAACAGCCATGTAGAATTGTGAAACAACACTAATTTCTCTCTTAGATGAGATACTCTTAGAGAGTGAGACTTCAAATATTCAAATTATATCCTACGGATGTGCAAAAATAAAAGAGACAAAAATTGTAAAATGGAAGGATAAAAGGACTAAGATTAATACCGGACGGCGTGACTCCAGTCTACTAAATTGCTATATCTTTTGAAATGCTGACGACGGCGTGGGTGAGACAGTGGGGTGGTGTAGTCGGGGTGGGGGAGGCGGGGTGAGGGGGGTGGGATGACGTGGGAGGTGGGCGGCGTAAATTGGGGGGAGCGGGGAGAGAGAGAGATGGTGGAGAGAATGAGAAAAAGAAAGAAGTAGGGTGTTAATCACCTTTTGCCGTCGTTGAAAATCAGTCACCAAAGGTCATTAAAAATTATAAATATATTGACTTTTACCGACGGTCTGTGTCAGTAGGTACAAGTCTGTCGTAAAAACCCTTTTTAAATTTTTTTTTGGAAAAAAATAAGGGATAAATCAGACAATAATATTTAGCGACGAATTTTTAACGATATTTAGCTATGAAACATTATGTTGGTAAAGACCTTTAACGACGGGAAAATGTGTTGCTAAAAGTGACTTTAGCGACAGATTTTCTTGAAATTGCAAAAGATATTTAATCTATTGACATAGAACCAGGTTTCTTGGAATTTATGTGAGGTTAAGTAATGAACAACATTATAGTTTTAGTGGCTCGGATTTTTGTGGTGCAATCAAGAGAACATTGAAACTACTTTCAGGACCAGGATGATTGTGAGGGAGAAGCTAGGAGAGGCTCGGTTGCACCAAACCTTGACCAATGTTGTCATCCCAACTTTTGATATCAAGCATTTGCAAGCATCCATCTCTTCTGCTTGATCTTGAGGTAGGTCACCGCGTGTGTGGGTGAGTGTTGTTTATGTGCGTACATTTATGTTAGTTTACAGTAAGATGCCTGTTTCTTTATTCTAAGTCTGGAGAAGTTAATGAATTTAGCTATGCTACTCCTTCCAAGCAATATATGTTTATGACCAAAGAGAAATAGATACTTAAGAAACTTATGGTCTGTTTGAAATTACTTACAGTTTTAAAAAAATAAAAAATAAAAATCAGTTTAGTTTTTATTTTTTACAAAAACTAATGAGTGTTTGATTATCCAGTTTTATTTTATTTATTTTTTTTTGTGGCGGTGAGGGTGACGGTTTCGGTGGAAGGGGTGGGGGTGGTCTCAAAACAAAATCAAAACTGAGAACCCAAAACTCCAAAGTATAATTTTTAGAAATTGCCATGTTTTAACAAATGATTTTTAAAACTGAAAGGAAAAAAAAAAACAGAAACTACCAGTCAAACTTTTTTTTCTCCAGTTTACAAAACAGAAGAAAGCTGAAAAAAAAAAAAGTTACCAAACTCTACCTTAAATAGTCACTCACTTGGAGTCGACAATGCTTGGGGATCCTCCCAGGCGCCTATTTTATTTTAGCTTTTAATGACGAATGTCTATGGAATGGGCTTGAGGGAATAGATCGTTTCTGTTACCAAACTCTTCTTGTAAGCTCCGGTATACCTCCAAGGAGGCACACAGACTTGCTAGAGTTGCCAAATAGTCTTTGTCACGTGGCTTTGAGCATTGAACTCATAACAGCTGATGAGTTGGCTTTGCCTTTTGCTCGATTACGTGCTACTTTCTTCTGACTCCGTCGAGCTGCTCAATTGTTCGGTAGTTGACAACTCTTTTTTTTTTTGTGTACTCCTGTTCAGTCTCTAGGTTGGCTGGCCTCATTTTTGTTGATGACCGACATTTGTATCTTCATAAATTTAATTTTATCAATCAAGCTTGAGAAAATTGACCAAGAAAATAAATAAACTTATTAAAAGCCTTATCTTCTAAGCGTATGCCGATCCTTTAGCGACAGTTCTAAAGTGAAGGGTGCTGGATTCAAGTCCCGTCGCATAATGGGGCTGGGCTTAGTTGTGCAGGCCCAAACTCCTCGATTCCAGTCGGCCCAAGAAAATACCATAAGCCATACGGTGCCGTCTGGACTAGCTAATACTGTGCAAGTTTCCGTTCTCTCTTACAGAGAGAGAGAGAGAGAGAGCGAAGAAGGAAGAGAGAAGAAAAATGGAAGCACCGAAGACGATAGAGCACCAAATCGGAGGCATGAAAAACGACGCACTCCGGTTCGGACTTCACGGCGTCAAGAGCGACATCGTCGGATCTCACCCCCTCGAATCCGCGACGCACCATGCAAGTTCTCTAAGCACCATACCTTTCTGCGTGCCATATGTGTGTGAAATCTCACAGTCAGTGTGTGTGTGTGTTTTAATTTAATCAGGCGAGCGTGAGGCAAGAGGAGATGAAGCGAAAGATGCTCGCGAACACTTATGGCTCTGCTTTTCCATTGAAGATGGAGCTCGATCGCAAAATTCTTTCTAGGTATACCTAATCACCGCCGCCTGTCTTACTTATTTTCTCGTTTGTGAATCCCTACGATAGGTTCAGTACCATTTTGAATATCAAATTGAACCCAGATAGCCATCTCGGGACCCAGACTAAGTATCATTTGATAAGTCAGGCCACAGTAAAGGGAAGTTCCGAATCCTCTAGTTTATTCATAATTCGGGATCGAAATTTGAAAAAGGTCCTCATGACCATCAAATATTTGCTTTTACCAAAATTTATTGCTTTGACCACTTTTTTGGTTGGGAAGAAAGAGCTTCAGGCTCAGCTTCGATTGCCGGATTCCCCTTCTACGGATTTCTTTCTAAAGAGATTATCCAATCCGGATGCACCATGTAACGACCAAAAGAAACTACGGTTACAAAAGCTAGGATTCGAACTCAACGGCTGAGGCCTCGAGGGAAGGAACTTAGGATGGCTTTTACATATTCGCCTGTCAGACTACATTTTGTTCATGTTTTCACTTTAGTCATGTTCAATTGGTTTTGGGTCTTTTGGCTGCAAATTAGGGTTTATAATTCGTAAATATAGGAGGACTAGAGGAAACGAAACTGGAACTAATCGGTTCTGTAAATTAAATAGCTTAAGAAAATTGCGGGAGAAGGACAGGAATTTCCCTTTGTTTGCTCAGTTAACGTTGCGAAGTATGGTGCATATAGCCGAATCCACTCACAGTTGACTTCTCCGGCTTGAAGGAGCATTAGTTGGCTGTTTGTGTTGTAGGTAGGTTTAGGGGAAGAGATCAATCAGTCCATTGTTGGCATCGAGGTGGACAGAGATGGAGGGAAGGAGTGGAGATCGTGGGAGAGGATCCCAATCTTTTACGTCCCGCTTGTCTTGACTAAAAGGAAAGAGAGGGTTGGGGTTTCTCTCGCTTCTGGCATAGCGAGCCCCCAGTGGGAGACTCGCATGACGAGGTGAAAGCAGATAATTACTTTTCCTACTGAATGAAAATGGCTGAGTAAGAGGCCCTACTTACATATGTTTCCCTCTGCTTCCGCAAACTATCACATCCATCTTTACCTCTCATTTGCAGACCACTTGGGACTTGACATATGAGGAAGAGAGATGCCTCCTTATAGGGCCTTATATTTAAATTTACAGATTCCAGGGTTTTAAAAAACGGCTGTTACGTATCGTAACGGCCGATTCGTAACGGATTTTCAGGGGTCCGATACCGTTATACACCGATATATCGGTGCTTACATAACATCGAATCGGCCAATACCGTTACACGCGCCACGACCGTTACGTATCCGAATTCCGCGATTTAAAACCCGAATTCCGCGATTTAAAACCATGACAGATTCCCTGACATTCCAGGTCACTCTTCACCTGATGGAGTACCAAATAAAATAGTTGGCAAGGCCTTCTCAACTCCTCACCACCAATTTCTTCACAAAACTTTCCCAGTTTCTGCTGAAACCAACATACAAGCTAGACCATAAGTCAAAAGCCCTCTCAGAATTTAACCACAATGTCCTCGTACTACGTACCTCTAAAGCCAGTGTCCAAACAAAGATGTATTTAGTTTTTCAGTGTTTCAGTTCATAAGCCCTTTCTTCAGTTAATGAAAGAAGTCTATCAGAGTGTCATTTGTGTGTATTGATGGATGTTTAGTTTCTGTGGTGCTAATATTTTTCTTGAAAATAACTTGGGAAAATTCTTGCGTATAAAAAAGCTAATCTAACACCTTTGTCTCTCCCATATCGCCCTCCATTGCCTCCCCCTTGTGTGTAAGCGTGTGTGGGGCGGCAGGGGGTCTCTGCTTGATATATTTTTTAGATTGAGTTAGTTTCCTTATTTCTAGCGGTTTGCGACGGGTTTGCTGCGTTCGGGAAGTGGTCGCGTGTGGTCGGTGATGGTGATGGCCAGGCTCCAGATTTGCCTGATCTGTGACGGCGTGGTGTTTCCCTTCCGCTATTTAAACTGGTCGGTGACAGTTAGGATTCTGCCACTTTCTTCTGGTGTTTTTGGACCCTCATTTCTAGGTGCGGGGTAGATCGTCTGTTTGATTATAGTTTTGGGCGGTTTGGTTTTTTTTTTTACTTCCGTTGTATGAATTCGGGTAGGGACTCCTTGGGGACTGGGGGAGAGGGCCTCGGGTGGGGCCTTGGGATTTGGAGATAGAGTTGGGCCCCGCGGGGTGTATCCCCATATTTGTAGTTTTTTGGGCGGTTCTCGGGGAGGAGGTCATCTGCCTTTCTTGAGAGGCAGGGTTTCTTTTTGCACTTTGGCTTTTTGCATTGTTACATCTGAGGATGTTGCTTGGTTTGCGGACAGTGTTTTGTTTGGCCTTTGCTGGGTGGTGGGTTGGTTGCCGATCGTGCGGCCTCTAGCGATATGTTCGTTCATCTAGTTGTTATTGCATAGGGATTGTCACTGTTTTTGCCTGCCTTGTTTGAGCTTAGGGTGTGTATGCGTAGGGGTTAGAGCTTTATTGGGTTGGATAGATTGGTAGGGCGTTGTAAGGCTGTTTATTTTCTTTCTCTATAAATCCTCTGCATATCTCTTACAATATTAGTGTTCCTAGCACGACGGTGAGGCTATGCGCTGCCCTTGTGTGGCACTATTAGGGGGTACATCCGAGATACGCTTTTTTTATCATTGTAATCTGTCTTTACTTAATGAAGTTCTTTCACTTAAAGAAGTAAAGCTAAATCTACTTTGCATCTTCTCCTTGAATTTTCTTTTGCAGATTTCAGAGACCTCGAGGAGCAATATCATCTTCCATGCTTGGATTGGAAGCCATGACAGGAGCTTTAGAAGACTTTGGGTTTGAAGATTATCTGAATGGTAACCATCCTATTATATATCAGCTGTTCAGCATTGTTAATTTATAATAGATTACTACACATGTTGAAGGCACTCATCTATTCATATTTCTTAATAACTGTCTCCGACTTCGTAAGCATGACACTTTGGAAATAGTGATTTTAAGCTTTCCGGCTGATTTTCCTCCCTGTATTTTTCATAGATTGTTAATCACATTATTTGAAAGGGCGTGGATTTGACAACTCCTTTATTCCTTAACTGAGGTATTCAAGAGTCCATTGGTTTCATACTTTGAAGCACGGACACCTCTCCTAGGTGGAGGTTTGGTGTCCTAAACGGACGGACACCCCGACACCCTCCGGACACCTCCCGACACGTGTCGGACACCTCCAATCGGTGTTGGAATTTTTTTTATTTTCCGACACCATGTCGGACACTTCGTCGAGGAGTGTCGGACATGGCAATGTGCAGTGTCGGACCATTTGGGGTTACTTTGGAATTTTTAGAACTAATTTCGGTGGGTCAATCTGTAATAAATATAATATGTGGGGTTTTTTTACAAAAACAAATTGTGCCCTAATCTGAACCATTGCCATATGCTTCACTCACCTTACGGCCGTCAACTATCTGGGTTCTCTCTCACCTCATGGAAGCCCTTCTGAGCCATTACTGACTTGGAGCTGTCGCCGGGGCTTCTGAAGCCTTATGCCGATAGATCCAGTCGCCGTTGCCGTTGCCGTCACCATCGCCGGAAGCAGCTGCTGCCGTCGTCATCGCCGGAGCTCACTTCATCGTTGCCGGAGATCCTCGATCCCGTCGTTGACCCACAGGTCCCTTCCTTCTCTGTTTGAAGTCGTTCTCTTGATTTTTTTTTCTCCCTCTGTCAAGACTCGAGTCAAAGTCATTTGCAAGAGACAAGTTTCTATTCCTTTCATTTGCAAGAGACAAGTCTTTTTGCTGAGTCAGAGTTTTCAAGTTTCTATGCCTTTCTTTGGTTCTACGTGTTAACTTATTGTCTAAACTAGTGCCATAAGTTTATAAAAATACCCCAACTCATACCAACATAATCAAAATCAGCTATACAAGTACAAATGCACAATAATTTCAAAACAGCCCACCAATTTAACAGACTTTTCATTATTGTATGCCATTTTAGATTGTGGAATGTATTTGATATATATATATATATGGAGCTGATCCATTGATAGCGCTAGCAATATAGGAGAAGTTGCTAGCGCGATTTGGCCGTCCTAGCGCGATCTGTGGACGATCCAGATCTTTTTTTTACATTTTTTTTAAGTCCGTCCGCTACATTATGTAGCAGACGATTTTTTTTGACAAAAATACCCTCCAACTTAAAAACAGCCCGTCCGCTACATTATGTAGCGGACGGACTTTTCTGAAATTTTTTTCTCTTTCTCTCATTAATGCTCTGACACTCTGTCTCTATGTCTCTCTCTCTCATCCGCTACATTATGTAGCGGACAAGTTCATTTTACTTAGAAATGCTATTCAACTGCTCACTCAGACTCTTTGGGTCATTTTGGTTGTAACCAAGTCTAGAAGACATGATAGGAGCATCCCATCCAGCTGCACCAAAGGCAAAAGCTAGCCCAGCCTGCTGTAATAGTTGCTGCATTTGGTGTTGGCCGTTGAAAACATCTTCATTGATCAATGAAGAGAAAACGTCGTCGGTGTAGTAATAAATGTCATAATCATCTTCCACTATTAAATTCACCAAGACAACACAGGCAAATAGATACCCACCACCGCAACAGCCGCTGTCGCCGCCTTCAATCAGTGTCGCCACCGACCGTCTACCCTCCGATTTCACTCACTAATTCCGCAAATCTCGTTACGGAAATGTCGGTCTCAGCAATTTCGAGATCTGCCATGATAACCTCATTTCGAGATTTGCCATCTTCTGAGAATGGGTACGAGGGAGAAGATGGAGAGAACGAGAGATGAGGAAGAGAGAGAAAATGAAAAGAGTTCTCTCTTTTTCAGATCTGACACATTGGGTCTTTTCAGAAAATTAATATTCATCCGCTACATTATGTAGCGGATGAGAGACAGAGACAGAGACAGAGTGTTAGAGCATTAATGAGAGAAAGAGAAAAAAATGTCAGAAAAGTCCGTCTGCTACATAATGTAGCGGACGGGCTGTTTTTAAGTTGGAGGGTATTTTTATCAAAAAATCGTCCCCTACATAATGTAGCGGACGGACTTAAAAAAAAGTAAAAAAAAGATCTGGACCGTCCACAGATCGCTCGTGGACGGCCAGATCGCGCTAGCAACTTCTCCTATTTTGCTAGCGCTATCAATGGATCAGCTCCCATATAATAATAATAATAATAATAAATATTTAAAAAATAGCGGTGTCCTGCAGTGTCCAAAATCTGATTTTTTCAAAATTGCGGTGTCCGGTGTCCCTGTCGGTGTCGGTGTCCGACACCTGTCCGTGCTACATAGGTTTCATACCTGAGAGATGCATTATCTTTTTACTTCCTAATAGAGAGACTTACTTTTTACTGATGTGGTAAGAGCATATGACAAATATCAAGGAAAATTCCACGATGGGCTCTTGAGAAGAAACCAGATGTGATTAGGAAGTGTATTATGGAGTAGTAACTAGCAAAAGCTCCAGATGGTATGAACGGTGAAAGAGAACGTTTAAGCCTCTATCTACTTGCTTATTAGTAGTATAACGAGCTTAGGAAGATCAAACGTGAGAGGTTCCATGGTGTATTTTGTTGGCACATGATAATGCTTATGGAGTTACCCTAGGTGACGGAAACGTAAGTTAGACTCCAAGATCTTTAAGGTTAAATATGACTAGTGGATAGATAGTAGGACAAGGAGTGAAGGTGAGGTATATCTAAAAGGGAAGAGCACCTACGCAAATATCTTTCAGTATCTAGATAACTTTAGTTATCTGATGATAGATTGACGAAGATGATATAATAAACGAGAGCATGCTGGGACTTGAATGAAGTGATTGAAGTGCTTTTGGAGTGTTCGACGGTACTACTCCTACCAAGTTGATGATTTTTTAGGATGACTAGTCGACTTTGAGGCCGGCTATATTGTATGGTTGGAATGTTGGGCCGCGAAGAAGCAACAGATTCATGCCAGATGCGACTTCTTAGGTGGATAAGCGGTTAACATAAGAATTGAGGTTATGGTGAGAAGTTGAGGGTGACACAAGGCGAGGACACAATCAGAGAGATCTTTTTGGTTGGATGAACATGTTCAGTGTAACGCACAGCCAGAGGCAGTAATTGAGGTTCGAGAAAGTATTTTCCTTAGCTATGCAGGTTTGTGGATTTGTTTGGTAACTTATGGTCTGCCCATTTCGAAGTGCCATTATGTTATGCATGACACAATGTTGCACCCTTTTGATGATACTCTTAAGCATTTTGAGTCGGAGCTCTCGCTTTGGAAGGTCTCTGGTTTCTTCCTGCTTGACTTTGGCGCCATTTTCGCATCTTTCTCGTTGATTTTTCTTGTTCTTGTTCTCTGTTTTTTTTTTTTTGGGTTGAGTAACATCTTTCTCATTGGTAGTATAGTGAAATGTGTTTGTGCACTCTGTGTGTCTCTTCCTGTGCAAGGCTCCGACCTACTTGGCTAGCCTGGGGCCGCGGTTCTGGTTTATGAAAGATGTTATAAGAGCAGACCTTGGGGTTGATGTCCTGGTTTCAAAGCAGGGAAGACCCTAGGGATACTTGCAACGTGTCCAAACGCAGCCCTGGAGATTTGTGTGGTTCCAAATTGCTGCCCTTCCACACGGTTGGATGGGGGTGCTACAATCAATTCTTGGCAGATTAAGCTTGAATCTGGAAAGCACAGGCTCTCTGGGCACTTGAGCAGCCGGAGGAGTTTGGCAAGGAGATGGTTGCACGGGTTGATAAGTCAAAGGCTTGAGCAACTTCCTGAGCAACAATTTCTGCTAGGGTTGCTTGATCCGTGTTCGAACCTCGTAGTATTAGTGTGACTTGCGTCCTACATACTATCCTGACAAAGAAAGGAAACATGACCTTTTGAAATTAAAAACTTTTGGACTCTTTATGTACGACCATATACGTCGTGTACAGGTCCATGCCCCTTAAGGCTTGTTTTGTCTAGAAAAAGGCAACTTTTTAAAGAAGTAGCAGAGAAACTACGTTGTTTTTGGTATTTTTGAGCCTGTGATGGTTTGTTATCAGAGCTCCAGGTACGGATTCCGAAGGCTCGAAATCCTAGGAAAATCTTGGATTGATTATCTAACGTGGAATCATTTCGGAAGTTTTGGTTTCTGTGTCAGGAAGGTAGGACATCAGAGGATCATGAATGCATCCTGTACTAAGGGGGTCCTGTACTAAGGGGGGACTGAACATGAGTGGTTGCTAGATGGCTAATCAGCATGTACAACCTCCTCAGTCTGCTCAACTGCCTACGACCCTGAGCTCTCCAACTTTAAAAAACTTAATCCGCCGACTTTGACTGATGGAACCGCTGAAAGCAAAATCCTGGTTAGGTCGAGGGGAAAAAATGTATAGATTGTCACTTGTCAGAGTTCTCAGGTGCAAAGAGAGTTCTATGTTGCCACCTACATGGTGATATATTTTGAAGTAGGCTTGACCGGTTCTGGGGCCGTGTTGTTCTAGGTAGTTGATTGAAGGCCCTCTTTGGACAAGTGGCGTCTCGTCCCCCATCTTAAGTGGAGGAGTTTGAGCTTTGCTTTATAAGACATTGCCAAGAATCTCCTAGTTTGCCAGTCCTTTTGAGTGACATCTTGCCCTGTAATGGGTCAGAATAACTAAGAAACAGAACCATCTTTGAGAAGATTTTATGTCGCAAGAAGAGGTAGTGGTATACCTGGTGGTGGTAGACCAAGAAAGACATTAGTAGTATCAATGAACAGGACATGATTGCCATAAATCTAGTAGAGAACATGACTTGGGTAGGGAAGAGTAGTAAAAAGCGGGCGAACGTGGCTTCGTAGATTGTCGAGGACAGAGGATATGTGCACTAATCTCCTGGTTTCAATGTACATCGCTATGCATGGTTTATGTTACCAAATTTGAGGGTCAAATGCCCGCCTAACTTGCCTAAAACTAAATGATTTTTGACTTGGAAAGTGCTTAGGATTTATTCTGGAGTAGTCAAGCCTGTTTTTAAAACAGGTTTCTGGGGTGTTTGGCAAAAACTTAAGGAATATAGAACACCCCCAAGAAACGCGAAAAAGAAAAAGGAGTTTACATTCATAAACCACAATTGTGGTTTATGGTTTTAAACACTTCTAGAGAAACAGTTTTGATCAACAAAAGTACTAGAGTATCCTTGCTCTTTTTTAGTCTGTTCGTTTTAGGCTTCACTATTGTTACTGTGGAACCAAATATAAAGAAAGGATCCAGACATATTTGAAATTATATTTAGGGGATACGATAATAAACAAACGGGTGCAGAAATAGTTAGTTTATATAGCTTACTTATTTTGAAATTTTTGTTAACAGAAAATATTCAGAATGTTCTTGCATATCCTTTGATGTACTTTTTCATCATATTATTATATTGAGAATTTTTTAAAATGTTTCTTTTTAAACACCTTTTTTAAAATGTTTCTTTTTTAACTTAAAAACTGTTTTTGAGAATCAATCTCAAATAGTTTCTTGATTGGGGAATAGACTTTCTGCTTGAACTTATCAGAAATTAGTGGCATTTACTTTGATTAAACGTTTTGGAATCTGATGGTCAAGTTCTTCAATCAGCAAAGCATGTCTACAATGAGATCTAGTGGTTGTATGCATATTCTTGTTCTTGGTTTCTTATGCTTCCCCACCATTTTTTTTCTCTTTTAATGCTTCCCCACCATTTTTTTTTGTCTTTTAATGCTTCTTGTAGATCCACGTGAATCTGAAACATTGCGCCCTGCTGACATGCATCATGGAATGGAAGTTCGTCTTGGGCTTTCCAAAGGACCAGTGTGTCCCAGTTTTATGTGAACCATATGCTAATGCCTGAGAAAAGGAGATCCAAGTTATGTTTCTTGCTATGCCATTGCGATAATACTTTGTACTTAATGTCCTTATTTTAACTTGCAGCAGAATGTTACACTGAATAGAATGTGTTGGTTACCTTCTAATCGTGATGATATTAGAAGTTTCAGATTTATAGACATTCCTTATGTTATTCAACTCACTATTTTTCTGGAAAAGGAACAACGTCAGTTATTTATTTAAACTATTTCTTTTTTGGTGAAAATGAATGTAGTAGTAATTTGTGGGGATTAAAAAGGTCCATCAGCAATAATGTACCATAGGCTTAAAAGCTAAAATAACCCTTGTCGTCCCCTTGAATTTGTCTAGCATCATTAGTTTCTTTTTTTGAAGTAGCATTATTAGTTTCTTATGTTGCCGTTAACTTTGATGGAGCCTTTAATGGAGCCACTGGGAAGGATGCAACCATCTACGAAATAAGGTTACTGTCATCGAAGAGGGCGATGACCATAAATATTCTGTTAAGAGGTGAACTTTAATTTACTGCTCAATTGACAAGTTAGGAAGAAGATGACCTTTTCAATTCGGGAGCCAACTCCGTCGGTCTTCTCAATCATAGACTTCGCATTAAAAGGGAATTTGATTCCTTTGGGGTTCAATCGATGGTTGGTCCACGATTCCATCTCCACTATAGAGCCAGACGTGAGAGGTGGTTTCTTGTCCTGCTCCTTGCGAACGAGTGGCTTAAAAATCTAGCTTCAATCAGGATTGTATTTACGTTGGGATGTATGTTTATTTAGCCGAGTGGTACACTTAGTTATGATTCTTTGGTCTAGTCCTTGTTTCATGACCTCATTGACTAGATGAATTGGTTTTCAGTTTGTTTCACCATCCCGATCGTTGAATCGTCATGGCTCGTTTTTAGTTGATTAGTTTAGATTTACATGTTTCATCGTTCCCATTGCTTCCAACTTAATGGTTGGGTTTGGATCATATGATGGAGCTCATAAAGAAATCAGTTTCGAGTCGATACTCTTGGCTAGTCCTTAGGTTAAAAACCCTTATGTTGAAGGGCATATGAATGTACAATTTAGAAGCATGTGTGATACAATCATCCGGAACTATACAATAATAGTAATAATTTGGTAAAATCAATCTACTTTGTGCTAGCCAAATTTATCCGCCCTTTTAGGTCAGATGCTCTTGATTTTTGGACAACACTAAAATTGTATGGAATCATGTACAGATTGTTCTGATGTGGACTTAACGGGAAACATGCTTTAAAAAGAGAAATCTGGAAACAACCACAAGGACGCGTGTCCTTTTGGTACTTTGTTGCTATTCTGTCGCTTTTCTTTCTCCTTTTTCATTATTACCTCCATAAAGCCTAAAGGGTTTCAGACTTTCAGTGTTGACTGTCGCAAGTGTAACCCAAAATTGGTCAGGTACATTGATGGCTAAGTTCACTTTGGAACAAATTAAAGATAAATGAGAATAAGAAAGTCTTCTCTCGATTTTTGTAATTTTCTGTAAACAAAGGGAAGAACCTTAGGGCCTGTACGTTTATTTATTTTTTTTGTACTCAAATTTTGTAATGATGACAAAAAAGATGCTATTTTTTTGTACTTTTATCTTTTTGGATACTCATTTTGAATACAAAATTTAAATAGTGTCAAAAAAAAAAAAGAAACACCTTAGAGGTGTTTTCACCTTTTTCCGAGAGAAATGAATTCATGTCAGAGAAGGATGACCCCACTTATGTTTACCCTTTCCCTCTGGCAGAGAAGACATTCGCCCCTCCCCACCCCCTCTCTCTCTCTCTCTCTCTCTCTCTCTCAGTTTCTCTCTATTTTCACTTCCGATGCCCATACCGGAAGTTACGATCTCCAGTCTCTCTAACACTTGTAAGCACCAATCGAGTAGCTGAAAGCGGATCATCACGAAAGCATCCCCCGCTCACTGGGCATACCTCTTCCGTGTGACTTTCTCGTGGCGGAAACAGAATAATAGGGAACCTAAGAAGACGCTGCCAAGCCAAGCGCTTAGCTTAGTTCGGCCGTTACACTGCAAAAAAACTCGGATCAGCAAGGGTAAGGGCCTGGCTTGAAATTGGAACCCCTCTTGTCGGCGTTGTGGCGTTGTGGTTGAATTGTGTTCTCTCCTGGTCGGCGCTGTGGCGGTCGGACAGAAATTGGAACCCCTCTTGCTGCAGTCATACATCTTTCGGCGTGTCGGTCCCTCACACAAAGCCATAAATTCAGCATACATAGGAGGACCTCGATCAAGAGAAGATATTAGTTGAATCCAAGCCACCGGTGGTGGTTGAATTGTTTGATCTGCAACACTGCACACTACACTGTGTGTGTGTGTGTGTGTGTGTGTGTGCGTTCGTTTTGAGAGAGGGAGTGAGTTAGGGTTTGTGGATCGAGCATTAAAAAGGATGATGGTAAGAAGAACTGGAAGGACTGGTTCTCGGTAGGAAGAACTGGAAGGAGGAGAGGCAGAAGTTGTTTCTGGTAAGGGTAATACGGGGAAAAACAGTGATAACAGTAATGAAAACGAGAATGAAAATGGTAAACATACAAAACAAGTAGATACAAAAAAGTGATTAAAAAAATAAAAGTACACAATCATAATTTGTGATTGGATACAAAATTATTGAAAATATAAATACACAAAACAAAAAGTGTAAACGTACAGGCCCTTATACTTCCTCCATTTCAAAATTACTGAGCGATTTTTCTTTTTGGGCTATTCCAAAACACTGATCACTTTTCAAATCATGAAAGATTTTGTAGGTATTTTTTAATTCATATTTATCTTTTTTACACTTTTTTTACTACTAGTGGTCGAGATTAATTTTAAAGTCACATCAATAGCTTTTTGAAATGTTTTTACTGTTTTCTGTTTTAGTTTTGGTAGTTTTTTATATTTGTAATCATGATGGGTTGAATGTTTGATACTGTTTGGAAAAATAACAGCAAATGAAGAAATTAAAAGAAGTAATTTACGTCTTTATTGTTGTAAACTGTTGAATTGTTTTATGATATACACTCGAAATATGTAATCTTCATCTTTTTATTATAATTTAGTTTGGTTTTGCGAGATTTGTTGTATTTTCTTCTTCTTTTTTTTGGTGTAAACGCTATTACCATGAAGTGCAGTGTAGGAAAAGGGTGGTAGATATGTTTTATTTATGAAGACAAAAATAAAGCTTTATTTTGCACAAAGATAGTACCATTTTTTGTTAATTCCGACAATCTGGGAGGAGTGTAGTTCTTTTTTTGCTTTAAACACCAAGAGAGAGAAAGAGGTTCTGAAATGAACAACATATTAGAAGGTGCTCAAAATTATTATATATGTCTAACGTACATACCAGATGTCATATTTTAACAATAAAATGCAGAATGAGAACATGAAGTTTTATATAACTTAATTAAGATTATTATATAATATCAATTTCGGTCTTCATCAACCTTGATTTTCTTTTTTGCATGGCTTGAGTGCACATGATCTTTAACTGTTATTTGATGGTTTTCGTCATGTTGTTTTGCAGGGCAATATTCGTGAGACTTCTTGTGCTACCAGCCTTATTCGAATTCTGCCATCCCCATCTTTTTTGTCCATCCTAATGACGAGGCTGAATTCTTTTCTTTCATTTTTTTCAAGATCTTTTCCATTCTAAATGTAACTTATTAGTGTTAGATGTCATTCTTGCTTAATTTTTTTTTACAAGGAATACAATTAAGAACATTGCATACCTGCTTTGATTGTATCAATTTTGAGACTGGACATCTAGTGAAAGTTTTAGCTGCATCAAACAATATTATGAGTGCCTTTGCGTGTCTCCAATTACAACCAATTTCAGCATATACCTATTTTCTTTAGGCAAATTACACATATGTCCCAGAGGTTGGGTATAATTACAGTCAAGGACATTAAGTTTTAAAATGTAACATATCGTGACCAAACACTTTTAAAATGTATCAGCCGTGTCCATCAGTCAGGGTTTCCGTCCAAAAATTATACTTTTTGTGTGACGTCATCAATATGTATTTCTAAAATGACGATACTACCCCTTGTACTGTATATACTGAATATTTTTAAAAAATTTTAATTTAAGATTTCAAGTCTTAATTTAAAGTCACAATTAGGATTTTGTTGAAACCTTAATTTGCAAATTAGGGTTTTCTTGAAACCTTAATTTGCAAATTAGGGTTTTCTTGAAACCTTAATTTGCAAATTAGGGTTTTCTTGAAAACCTAATTTGTAAATTTTGATCTGTTCTCTCTCCCATTGCCAGCGACCAATCTCCTGCCGGCGTCGCCTTCATCGCTGGTGACATCACCCTTCCCCTTTCATCTATTCTCTCTCCCCGCACCTCGTCCTTCCCCCGGCAGCGCCTTCCCTCGCCCCACACCGGCAGCGCCTTCCCTCGCCCCACGACGGCAGCACCTTCTCTCACCTCACGACGGCATCCCCTTCTCTCTGCCGACCTAGATCTAAAATAAAAGGACGACCTTGATCTGAACATGGACATGGTTGCCGCCATGGTCAGTCACCGAGCACCTCTGCCATGGTCAGATCAAGAACATGGACATGGACATGGACATGGTCACCGTCACCGAGCACCTCCGTCGCCGCTGCACCGTCTTTGACGCCCACTGTGAAATGAAGAGACGGGAGATGGAGAAAGAGAGGAAAGAGAGAAAAAAGATGAAGAAAATGGGATTTTTATTTTATTTAGGGGCAATTCAGTCTTTTTGTCAAAACCGTTACGTATTTTTGTATTTCGTTTGGTCAACGGACATAAATGTAATTTGTCCAAACTATTGTCCTTACCTGTAATTATACCCTAACCTCAGGGACATGGTGTAATTTGCCCATTTTCTTTTTATCATTATCATTGAATCAGCAATATTTCTGTTCAAATAAATAAAATCTTCTTAATTTTCCTAATTTACATTGGTTTGTAAATTATTAGAGGTTCACATGTATTGCCCTTATAATTGCAAGTCGATCATTTCGTTGTGATTGTAACTTTCTTGCTGCATCTTCTGCAAGCTTAGTATCATGGTTATTCTTTATTCTCAATAGTATGTTTATGTGTGTGTGTGTGTGTGTGTGTGTCTCACCTGAGTTGTTTTCGGTGCATTTATGAGGATTCCTTCAAGGGTCGCAACTGTTACATCCCTCATTTTTTCAATTGGTGATAGATATGGATTGTCTTTTTTCAGCCTCAATTATTGTGATTCTCGCAAGTAATACCGATATGGGTGTGTCTGAGACCTCAACAATGTCCACCAAGGATAAACCCACAAGCATGGAAGAAAATTCGGAAGAGAATACGATCAACCATATATCGAAGAACAACGATGACTGCGAAATGCAGAGCACTTGGTCTTGAACTATAGCAAGTGAACTGATTTTCGGTTATTATTTGTGCCATATTTAACCTTGCCTTTTTTTTTGGGTGCATTTTTGTCCATTTTTTTTCAATACCCTTCTATTTTTTCAATTGATTTTTTCACACTTCAATTTTTGTAGGTTTTTTTTTTTGACATATTTCAATTTCTTTGCTTTGTTTTTCCTTTTCAGTTTTCAATAGCTTAATTAACTGTTTGCTTTGTTTTTCCCTTTCAGTCAAAGGGCTTCCTTCCCTTTTTTTTTTTTATCTCTTTCTCACCATAACTTTCATTTTCCAATATTTAGATTACATTCATCATCCAATGTTCATTACATACCAACTATATTAAAAAGGGAGTAATAAAAGGATGGTAGGACTGCTATTGGAATGATTAATGAAGGGCATAATTGGTCAAAAATGATTTACAACATTTCTTACTTTTATAAACAGTATAGATATTTCTCTATCCACATTTATTCTTTTACTAACCTATTTTCTCTCTTCTGACCGACTTTCTTCTTCCTTTTCCTCTCCAAATATTCTGCCAACCCATTTTCTCTCTCCTGGTTCACTTGTTTTCCTTCCTTTTTTTAGGGACAGAATGAAAAACACACAATTTATGACTTGCATCCTTTAATAGGCATGTAAAGTCAAAATTGAACAATTATTTTAGAACGGTGCGAGTATAAAAGAAACCAATTATCATACTACAGGAAAAGGAAAAAATTAATAACTCAGATAACAAGCAGCTAGCAAACCTCAAACCAAACTACTTGAGAGAATTTGAAAGTAACAAACTGGATTTATTCAAATGTACAACTTAGCACATCCAGAAAATACCAAGTAATTGATTACAAGGTTCACATAATTTGATGACATGAACAGTAGTAATGCAATATTATTCAAAAATATCCATTGGACTTTGTTGTTGGTGATCTAATTTCACGAGTGAGCTTCTCCCTGGAGAGTGTCTCTGCCAACCTACAAAGTTCAAGCAACTATTATTGTCAAGGAGAACGTAATCATACGATGTATAGTTTAAATTAAGAAGCTGTAATTAGAGTGTTAGACCTTATGAGAGCATCCTCATTGGTACCCTGATTACAAGGCTCATAGATACCAGTTTCCAAATTCACCCTTGAAACTGGTTTCTTCAACAATTTTTGACCAGTTTCGACAAGATCCTTTAAGTTCTTTTCAGTTGCAATATCCAAGGAAGACACAGTTCCAGTTAGGGTGTCATCCTGCAAGATGTCGATTCAAATGTATCTTTGTGTTATGTAGCGTCATTAGTAATTTAATTCTTGTTATATTCAATTTGGAATGCAAAGGAGGCATACCTGAATTCGAAGATAGTTATTTTCGCATCCAAAGGCTTGGAAAACCATAGCAATGTGAAAGTCAACCATATCGCCACTTGCTTCGGTGAAAACGTTGAGTAACGGGGTGGAACCACCGCTTGTCAACCACCCTATAACGCCCCAGTTAGCCGCTTCCTCAGCACAGTATTTCTCTTCGTTTTTAGGTGAACCAGTACCTAAAGATAGAACCCGAAGCCGACTGTATTCTGTCGGTAACATGGGAGCGAAGTCGGCATTCTTCCTATTAATCTCGTTCATTACTAAAGTAATGGCAATCGAAGCCTGGAAACCAAGATATGACAGATATTTGAGAAAAGAATTCCTATTGGATGTAAGAGAGATTTATCAACTATACCGGATTGTTAGCGGCTACACCGCCATCAATAAGGTTGAACTCTCGCTCTTCGTCATTTGAATCACTGGTCTTAAAATAATGGGCAGGAAGATAAGTTGGGGCAGCTGAAGTTCCGATGCATATGTCTGAGAGCAAGGCGTTGGAGCTTGGATTCTTCTTTATCTGACCATGTAATTAAACACAAATAAATCTAGCATCAATTTGGTTGTGTAGAATGAGACTGCTGTTGAAGTAAAATACCACAATTTCAAGAAAGAAACAATAAAAGATTTGACTGACGTGATAGCTTGAGAAGATTGTTGGCTGCAATTTCTTGATGTCAAAGGTTGGGATCACAACCTTTGTCAGTGTCTCGCACAACCGGGTCTCTTCAAGGTTATCCTTTACAATGTCATGAAGATGCTTGCCATCGTACTTAGGAGCTGATAAACTGTTCATTACTTTTGCAGCATAAATTAATGGACAGCTGTTGATAAATTCAATACAAAAAGATAGAATGTTAGTAAATCATGTCATATAGAAGCATGACTTAACTAAATATGGTGTTTTGTTCAAGGTTACTATACCGCTCTTGAGGGAATATTTTAGGGCAGTGCTCAAGATAGAAGTTCTTGATATCCTTGGCTGCAAATTTGGGGCGCTTGTTTTTATCTGGGGCTGTTAGCATCGCAGTCACAAGACCGCCTGTACTCGTCCCAGCAATCACGTCGAAATAGTCCGCGATTCTTGCATCCTCACCATCCAGTTTCTGCATCATTTTGCAACTCTCTTAAATCATATGTAACTGGGATATGATCTTAAAGTACAAGCAGGAGTAAAGGTTCTGTCATGCATGAAGATAATTGATGAACATCATATTTACATCCTCCATATACCTGAAGCTCCGACTCCAAGAACTCAAGGATTTTTCCCGGAATAATCCCTCTTATACCACCCCCATCAATGCTAAGGATGGAGATCACATCGCCATAAACTGGAGGTTGTAAGGAAGAGTTACATCTTTCCATGGAAGCCACAGAGAGACAGAGAGAGAGAGAGAGAGAGAGGTGGTAAGTAACTTGAGCCTCTGGTACTTTGGTCCAAACAAGGTGGAAAACAGAAAACACTTTCAGAAAACAAATGAAACACTTACTACCATGCTACACAAGTGGAGAATGTTTTTTAGGTGACCTCCTAGAGGACATGAGAAGCCATAAATTGATACATCAAATGCGGACATAAAAGACGGACTTCATATCCATTTAATAGATTAGTAGGGGAACAGAGGGAAAAAGCAGCTTTTAGAAAGTAGATTGTCTAGTTCATGAATAATAGTGTTTGCTTTTAGAAATTACAATAATTTTCGGGCGAGCAAACTGCTGACCCACTGACGTGATAGGACGTCCATAGGCTGCGCACTGATTTGTTTGTTCCTGCTATTTTGGTCAATGTGCGTGCTGAATTCTTACATTTAAATTCTCGAGATAACGTTGTGTGAAGTTGATCGAACACCTTCCTTACATGGAAATAGACGTACTAGTGCAACTTGTCAATAGTAATAGACGTATTGGCTTTATTTTCTGAAACCGTATACAGGGCATGAAGTTGCCGAGACAATCATTATATCTAAACTCTGCAAGTTTCCTATGTTGTTGGTACGTTTACATGGTACTATTGCCGGTTCTGAGGCTCTGGGGTTCAAGTTTCCGGCTTTCGTTTGGTCCCTTGTGTTTGAGTTCTATCTCCACTAAGTTTTCTTTGTGCACTCTTTTGACTCGAAGAGTCCATGAACCTGATAGTTCCTTCTCCAAATCATTGGTTTAAGCTTGGCATTATTTACTCAGCTGTCCAGTGGGCTGGGGCGGGGCGGGGGGCAGTGGTGCTTCCTTTTTCTGTCGCCCACAGAGATAATTTTGAGGGCATATGTACCAGAATCCGAATGTAGGATCCTTTGTTGCTTCCACTACAATAGTACAATAACTTGTGATCCTTCCCTAAATTGCCTCGTGGAGTATAGCTAATGATAGGCTTGCTTCTGATCCCCATAAGAACTCTACAAAAGCTCCCATGTTCTTCATAAAGTTTGGAATTGCTTCTTTTAGGGAGCATTCAATCTTTGCTACTATGAGCCCCCTTTTTCCCTCCCGCCCTTATTCCCGCACTTACCCCAAACCTGCCGAGCTCTACCCGAAACAAATGTCAAAAAAGAAAAAAATTTAGCTACTACCCCAGTTGAAAGAATTTTCCTCATATTCCCTATATAGCGACAATAAATTGTCTCTAAATATTTTTAGTGACTTTTATTTAGTAACGCTAAAAATGTACTGCTAATAATTATCGTTAAAAGTGTTAAGGGAAAAATCACTAGAAACATTTAGCGACTATTAATTGTCACTATACATGGGGTTATAGGAAGATTCCTACAACCCGAGTAGGAGTCACAGCTTGTTCGTAAAAAAAAAAACTTAAAGGGTTAATCTATTTTTTTTTTTACATATAATGGCTAATCTTTTTTCCTTAAAATGCCTTTATTTGATATTTCTCTTCATAAATGTTAGGGGTGAGTGGGAGTGTTTTTGGCTTAAAACTTTCTTCGTCATAAAATATCCTTCTTAGATTGGAGTGTAATTGAAAAATAAGGGCCTTTTTGACTTCTTACATGAACTCAAGCCTCTTTTATCAAACTAGCCTTATTAAAACATGTATTATTAGAGTTAAGGGTTGTTCTGACATTTACTAAAAATAAAGGTATTTTTTACTTCTCTAACATGTCAAGCCTCTTTCCTTCAACTCCCCTTGTTAAAACATATATTCTTATTGAAATTAAGGGTTGTTTTGTTATTTATCTAAAAAAAAAAAGAAAAAAAACCTTTATTCCTACAAAATTACCCTGTTACTCAAAAGCCCTATCAAAAGCTATCTTCATTTATATTAAAACTAAACCATCTCAAAGTTACTACATTTTCTATATTAAATTCAATCAAAGAAAACAACTTGTAGATAACAGAGTTTTCAGTAATCTTTTAGGCGAAACACAATATTTTTCTTTAAGCTAAATTGATTTTTAGTCAAAAATTCATTATTTTTTAATATTATTTCAGATTGGTATGTAATTGCAACTCTACTAATTTAAATTATTGTGCATGTATATATATATATATATATATATATATATATATATATATTTCAATACAAACATATTAGCATATTTAGAAGTTATCGTAAAACTGAAATTTGATTCTAGGTTTTAAATAGGGACATATTGGTTTAAGGCAGCTAGCTACTGTAAAACTGAAAATTTTTCTAGATATTTTAAAATGGATATGTAATCATGACTTTTGAGAGGCTCCTAATTATAATTTGGGATCATGGCAAATGAATAATGTAACGCCCCAAATTTTAAATACGGAGTGTTAACGCCAAATAAGCGGAAATCAGAAAAAGCCTTATAATTATCAGAATTATCAGAAGTCTCCCAAACGGTAAATCAGAGTATGCACCAATAATTCCCAAAATGCATCAATATCTAACATAGGGGCCAAAGCTTTTACACAATTCAAAAGTTTCTCTAACATGGAGTTTCAAAACAAAATCTAAATGATACAAACTTATCTTAGTTGAATACACTTAAATGTCAATACCAACTCTGAAATAAGGCAGCTAACCCTTGGTCACACAGCTAGCCCTTCAAATCCAAAATACCACCTACTAATCACCTGAAAGCAAAAACAATAAGGGAATGAGCCAAATGCCCAGTAAGGTCGCTCAAAGGACCAATCAATCGGAAACAAAATATCAGAGAAACGGAATTTCAAAAGTACAATTTTTTTTTCAATGGAACGGATAATCAAATCAGATTTCGAATGTCAAAACATTTCTGAATACAATGTCAAACACAAAAGTTTCAACGGAAGGGATATCAAAACAAATTTCAAATTTCAAATGTCAAATCATATCTAAAAAATAATATTTCAAAGGCACACCAGTTTAGACTGAACAGAGGTCAGACCAAATATCCAATGTCAAAATATAACTGAGTACGAAGACAGACATTATCGGACCAAATATCGAATATCAAATATATCTGAGTACGGAAACAAACACTATCAGAGATGTTAGACCAAATATTAAATGTCAAAACATATCTGAGTACGGAGACAGACACTATCAGAGATGTCAGACCAAATATCAAATGCCAAAACATACCTGAGTACAAAAACAGACACTAGAGAGCCATTCAGAAAGTGGTCACATACGTCATTCTTGACATATGAGGCCGATTCAGAAAGTAAGATCGCGATCTCTAACTCAACTCCCCTGAGCTAGCTCACGTTTCAATCCACGTGGATAAGTCAGAAATAAGTCACATACACTGTGACATGGCTCATAAAATCACCAAAACAAAATCTCAAAATAATCGTTATCAAATATCGGACAAATCAAACCATATTCAAAAGTTTCAAAATCACATTATCAAATAACAAACTCGTCAAACAATATGTGGAGTTCACGAAATAATTACGATCATAAATCACTGAAACGAACGATATCGATATGTCGAAATTCGGAGGTCAAACAAATTCGACGGAATTTGATTTTCACAGATCATAGAATTGACAACAAGTCATTCTTAACAAAGTTCAAAACAAAAAGGAAAGGAAGAATCACTTATCTCCATTTAAAAAAGTTTGAATTTCAAAAGAACTAAAGACTTACATGAGTGATTGGTCCATCGCTGATTCAAAATTTTAAAACTAAACCATTGCCTTAATCAAGCCTTTAAGAATGCAAATCATCAAGCACCACTTTAGAACTCAAGAGCTTCCCAAGCCTTCTCTTTCTCTCTTTCTCTCTTTCTCTCTTTCCACCGCAAGGGTAAAGGGAACAAACTTTCCAAGCCTTTGAGAGCCACAATTCCTTAAGCTCCTCCTTAGAGCTTCCAAACTTTCCAAGCCTTCTTCTCTATCTCTCTCACTCCCCCCTCTCTCTCTCTCCTTCTCTCTTTCTCGCGCAAAGGAGAGGAAAAGAAACAGAGGATCCCAAAAAGGCTAGAAATAAAATAAAACACTATTTATATGGGACATAAATTTTCAAGTTTTCATTCGACCAAAAATAATTTTCGGTCGACTCAATCTTTCAGCCGTGAAAATGTCTTTCCCAAAATCTTGAGATTTAGTCGACCGAAAATCACCTTTAAGTCGACTGAAAACGCCTTTAAGTCGATTAAAAACACCTTTAAGTCGACCGAAACACCTTTAAGTTGACTGAAACCACCTTTAAGTAGACCGATAATACCTTTAATGAAAATACTTTTAATTCGACTAAAAAGTACTATTTAGTCGACTAAAAGTACTATTCATCGACTAAAAGTTACTGTTCATCAACTAAAAGTTACTGTTCATCGACTAAAGATTTTAGAAAACCTTTTTAGTCAACTAGAGCCCTTTTTAGTCGACAAAAAATCACTTTTAGTCTGCTGAAAACTTCAGAAATTTCAAAATACCATTTCCCTTCATATTGATTCGAACAAAACCACTTTCATTCGACCGAAAATTTCAGAAACAATCCCAATTCATTTTCTTAATTTTAACAAAAGACCACAAACTTATTTGTTCAAAAATATTAATTTCGTACAAGGAAAAGAAAACTTTCGGGGTATTACATTCTCCCCTCCTTAAAAAAATTCCGTCCTCGAAATTTTAAAACGATTTTTAATTATCAAAAGTAGCTTCTCGCTTTCCAACACGAGTCAAAACATTCCTCATACTATAACTGAAATTCAAACTTCGAAACATACATGGCTTAACTAGCCTATGAAATGGACTGAGCTAAAATTATAACATTGAAATTCTAATGAATGAAATCAGTCTTCAATACATAATGCTTCCACTGCGCTACTTTGATAATATACCAAACCATATACTTTACAAAATCCGGATAACACGCTTAACTTTAAACCTGAAGTGCACCAAGTACAAAAAAATTTCACATCCCATCTAACGCGTTGTACGAAATTTAAACTTAAGTTTTTAGCCTCCATTGTCATCACCATCCCAAAAATATATTCAGACTGCTCCTCAAAGTATTTATACTTGGCTAACAAATGAAACACACTGAATCAAGTTACTCCAATCAAAATTCAAATGATCTGAAACCAATATAATATCGACGAGCTTACATTGCGCCATTAAGATAACATATTAAAACATAGCCTCGGTACAATGCCTAACATTGATACACTTAACTTCAATTTTCATGCTAATCATAAGAATTTATACTCCCAAAATCTTCAAATCAAAATTTACGTCCGTACAAAATCACAATGGAGCCATATCAATATGCTCTTAATAACATTTCACTGACAATTGAGTGCAACTTATAACTAAAGTTACTAAATTATTGGTACGCCTTCCGCCCAAATGCTTTAGCCACACTGTTAGACTTTCCAATACGATTATCTATGATCAAATCACCAACATTAATAAGCACTTACACGTCTTACCAAAAGACCATCACACTTCTGCAGCGCACTCTGATGCCTCAAAGCAAAATCGGTCCAAACTATTATCAAATTTATAATAGAGAAAAACATACTATTCTTAATTTCACATACATTGCGCATCCACCAACGTTTAAGCCTTTAACTACCATATCATTTATATCTCTCAGTCACAGCCTTTACAGATAACTTCAAATTTTTCAGAGTTATTCGTCCAAGATCATAGTCATCATCTTTTCTAAAATAATCCATCTTAGCATTATTAGAAGATAATCAATCCATCCCCCCAAAATAACATCAAAGTGATTCAGATCCAGAAAAATTATGTCAACTCTTGAACATCTGAAATAAATACTGATGGGCAGAGATTATAAATCATAAGTGTCACCACTAGGTTCCATAAAGATATCTACACATAGACACGTTTCAAATTTCTAGGTTCAACACTTAGATGCTCGCAAAAGCATATCAAAGCAACTGAATAAAAGGGGCATTATGATATAGTAATGCCAAATCTTCGTTTCAAATTCCGCACAAAATCTATGTCACCCACCATATCAATTATTTCCTGAGATCACAACATTTTTCCATACATTATCTGATAGAGTTACTCGTAGACATCCAAAGATCATAGTCCGATCCTTCAATTATTGTTCAATACGGAAAATATTTAAACTCCAAAGACAACTAACATTCGTTCTAGGATTCCGCACTCAACCCAAATCCAAGGTTTAAATCTCAATCTTATAATCTAATAGGAAATAAATTCCCCAAAATTATTCTACCTTTTCAAAGTCTAATCCCAATCACACATATCTTAGGCATATGAGACTACAGAATCTCAAACCTAAGCTCTGATACCATTCTGTAACGTCCCGAATTTTAAATATGGAGCGTTAACGCCAAATAAGCGGAAATCAGAAAAAGCCTTATAATTATCAAAAGTCTCTTAAACGGTAAATCAGAGCATGTACTAATAATTCCCAAAATGCATCAATATCTGACATAGGGGCCCAAAGCTTTTACAGAATTCAAAAGTTTCTCCAACATGGAGTTTCAAAACAAAATCTAAATGATACCAACTTATCTTAGTTGAATACACTTAAATGTCAATACTAACTCTGAAATAAGGCAGCTAACCTTGGTCACACAACTAGCCCTTCAAATCCAAAATCCCACCTACTAATGGCCTGAAAGCAAAAACAATAAGGGAATGAGCCAAATGCCCAGTAAGGTCGTTCAAAGGACCAATCAATTGAAAACAAAATATCTGAGAAACATAATTTCAGAAGTACAATTTTTTTTTTCAACGGAACAGATAATCAAACCAGATTTCTAATTGTTAAAACATTTCTGAATACAAAGTCAAACACAAAAGTTTCAACGGAACGGACATCAAAACAAATTTCAAATGTCAAATCATATCTGAAAAACAATATTTCAAAGGCACACCAGTTTCGACTGAATAGAGGTCAGACCAAATATCCAATGTCAAAATATATTTGAGTACGGAGACAGACATTACCGGACCAAATATCAAATATATCTGAGTACGGAAACAAACACTATCAGAGATGTCAGACCAAATATCAAATGTCAAAACATAACTGAGTACGGAGACAGACACTATCAGAGATGTAAGACCAAATATCAAATGCCAAAACATACCTGAGTACAGAAACATACACTAGAGAGCCATTCAGAAAGTGGTCACATACGTCATTCCTGACATATGAGGCTGGTTCAGAAAGTAAGATCGCGATCTCTAACTCAACTCCCCTGAACTAGCTCACGTTTCAATCCACATGAAAAAGTCGAAAATAAGTCACATACATTGTGACATGGCTCATAAAATCACCAAAATAAAATCTCAAAATAATCGTTATCAAATATCGGATAAATCAAACCATATTAAAAAGTTTCAAAATCACATTATCAAATAACAAACAATACGTGGAGTTCACGAAATAATGACAATCATAAATCACTAAAACGAACGATATCGATATGTCAAAATTCAGAGGTCAAACAAATTCGACGGAATTTAATTTTCACAGATTATAGAGTTGACAACAAGTCATTCTTAACAAAGTTCAAAACAAAAAGGAAAGGAAGAATCACTTATTTCCATTTTAAAAAGTTTGGATTTTAAAAGAATCTAAAGATTTACATGAGCGATTGGTCAATTGCTAATTCAAATTTTCGAAAGTAAACCCTTACCTTAATCAAGCCTTTAAGAATGCAAATCATCAAGCACCACTTTAGAACTCAAAGCTTCCCAAGCCTTCTCTTTCTTTCTTTCCACCGCAAGGGTCAAGGGAACAAACTTCCCAAGCCTTTGACAGCCACAATTCCTTAAGCTCCTCCTTAGAGCTTCCAAACTTTCCAAGCTTTCTTCTCTATCTCTCTCTCTCTCACTCACTCACTCACTCACTCACTCTCTCTCTCTCTCTCTCTCTCTCTCTCTCTCGCGCGCGCAAAGGAGAGGAAAAGAAATAGAGGACCCCAAAAAGGCTAGAAATGAAATAAAACACTATTTATATGGGACATAAATTTTCAAGTTTTCATTCGACCGAAAATAGTTTTCGGTTGACTCAATCCTTCAGCCGTGAAAATGTCTTTCCCAAAATCTTGAGGTTTACTTGACCGAAAATCACCTTTAAGTCGACCAAAACACCTTTAAGTAGACTGAAAACGCCTTTAAGTCGACTGAAAACGTCTTTAAGTCGACCGAAACGCCTTTAAGTCGACTGAAAACGCCTTTAAGTCGACCGAAACACCTTTAAGTCGACTGAAACCACCTTTAAGTCGACCGATAATACCTTTAATGAAAATACTTTTAATTCGACCAAAAATATTTTAATTCAACTAAAAAGTACTATTTAGTCGACTAAAAGTTACTGTTCATCAAGTAAAGTTATTGTTCATTGATTAAAAATTTCAGAAAACATTTTTAGTCGACTAGAACCCTTTTTAGTCGACTAAAAATCACTTTTAGTCGACTGAAAACTTCAGAAATTTCAAAACACCATTTTCCCTTCATATTGATTCGAACAAAACCACTTTCATTCGACCAAAAATTTTAGAAACAATCCCAATTCATTTTCTTAATTTTAACAAAAGACCACAGACTTATTTGTTCAAAAATACTAATTTCGTACAAGGAAAAGAAAATTTTTGCGGTATTACAAATAATCCAAAGTTCGTGTTGAATTTATTAGAATACCTTTATGAGCATGATGTCATTTTTCATATGTTTATTATCTTTGCTTGTTTCACTAAAGCCCGAAATACCAAATATTACAGTGATAATATGTTCGTCATATGGTTATAGTTTTTGTATATTTCACTATTGGAGGTGATGGGCTTAGGTGAAACCAAATTGATAAAGACTCCAATGCTCAAATGATATATAGTGTGTGTGTGTATATATATATATATATATATATATATATATATATATATATATATATATATATATATATATATATATATATCTTTGTGTGTGTGTGTGTTTATAATTGTCAAATTTTGATATGCAAAGGGTTAAATGATTTAGCATTTTTTTTCTTGAAATACCCTTTTTAAATTAGAAAGGTAGGATGTTTATGAGTTTTAAAAAGGTTAGGCTAATTGAAGATCTTATTGGCTAAATTTAAAGTTTTTGTTGCTAAAGAGCTTAAAGATCACTAATGCATTTTTTAGTAGCAAAGTGGTATGACTTTAACCAAAAATTGGTGTGGATCTAGTCCCAGCATACAAAAAGATTCCATGGGGTTAAATGGTTAAACATCTTCCCTAAATATACGTTTTTTTTCGAGTTTATATGGTTTACAAACATTAAGGGTGTTATTGACTCTTAAATACAGTAACACCCCCTCAACTAACCATTTGAGATAATTATGTCCCTAAACTACGACTCAGGTCGAGCAAGTCCTCACGTGACTCACTTTGAATGTTGGTTGACAAAATGGTAAATGAACATTGCCATCCACGTACTCCATTTTACGAACCCATTGCTAAACACTCTCATTTCACGTCTGAAGCCTTAAATTATTTCTTTGCTTCTATCATTTCATAGTAAATAAACCTCATCCAGATGCCCATAGAAAAATGAACACTGCTCGAATCAAGCCACCACAGCTCAAGCCTCCGCCAAAACCCCCACCCTTACTCCAATTTTTTTTTTGGTAATAGTTTCTCTATTATCATGAAAGCTTAATATACAGTTTTTGTCTATTTTATACAACATATTTCATGAAAAAACAATGATTTACAAAATACTTAAGCTTGCAGCATTGCAAGAGGAATTCTCCAATTAGGCATAGCTATTGGTTTTCCAAGGATGGCACTATCTTCCTCCAACTCAAAACTCTGTAGAGAATCCACTGTTCGAGCTCAGCAATTAGTCCATCAACTTCCTTCTGTTGGCTTGTGAATATCCTTTGATTTCTTTCATGCCAGATCAGATAGACTGTCACAGCCAAGGCTAACTTGCTCAAACAAGTTCCAAAGCTTTTACCTCTAAACTTCTTGTTTGCGAATTATAAAGAGTTGCCACAAATTGTGAAATGCATGTCTGATTCTCAACATGTCCAACACTTTATCCCATAGTTCTTTGACAGTAGGGCAAGCCATAAACAAATGCTCCAATGTTTCTTGATGCTACAAGCAAAAGCAACATCTATCCTCAGCTACCGCACTCCATGCCTTTAATTTGTCCTTTGTTCTCAGTTCCTGTTTACAGAGCATCCATAAAATGAATGCACACTTAGGAATGTGCCCAAGGAACCAAACAACTTTCCACCATGTAGGTTGTTCTTTGTGATTTCTGATAGTATTCCAAGCAGAGCTTATGCTAAATTTTCCATTTGCTTGGTGTATCCATTTAATTTGATCTTCTTCAGCTGCATTGATATAGGGATGAGTAGATAATTGACAATGCAATGCTCTGAGTTATTGGGATCTTCTAAGAATGTCCCAGCCATGATTCAACCAAACTTCATTTTCCTTCAGGTTTACTAAACTAGCTGCATTATATATTATTCTATTTCCAAACTGATGCACAATTGGTCCATCAAGGAGCCAGTTATCAAGTCAAAACCATGTATTCCTACCATTCCCAATCTTATATCTAATAGCAGACTGCAAAAGGCTCCATAGTTTGAATATTTTCCTCCGTGTCCAAGATATATCAACGGGGGCTTTAAAATGCCAAAAGTTTGGTCTTTTAGTATGAACTAGCTAATGGACCCGTGCAAATGCACGAGGTGTGATACAATTTCATTTCATAATAATATATACTTTAGCATAGTAAAACAAATTCTAATTCCACATGACGAACAATAGATAATATTTCCAAAGATAATATATAAGCTAATACATGTATACATCTTAAACATAGTAGTTGCAATTAATCAAGTATATCAGTTTTTCAAACAAATTAGCCCATTGCCATATATAAGCACTATCAAATTCATGAAATTTGTTTAAAATAGCTCAAACTTTGGTTCAATCATTTTATTATCTAGAATTACTATTAAAAAAGTTACAAAACATTTCACCAACATTAGGGTTTTTTTTTTGTAGTCTTTTTTTATCCTCCTTGATTTTTGTGTATCTCATCAAAAAGAATGTTTGCATATTAGTGTTAAGATAGGCCTAATGCATTGTCTAGTTTAGTAACAAAAGGGTGTTGGCTTAACAGTGATAGGCAATTTTTTTTGACCGGAAAGACCATCACTTTGGAGGTATAGCAAATCGATATATGTTCAATAGTTACCTTAAATCTTTCTTCTTGAAACTTACTTTATTGCATGTACTGTTTTGACCGTCTTATGAAGTGTTCTTTTGTCTATATTTAAGTTATTAAATGTATATGTACATCGCCTATTGAAAGCACCACCGAGAGATTCTTCGGACTTGTTAGAATCGTGATAATGCAGGATACAATTTTGTTAAAACTCTAACCGTTCCTAGTCCTAGGGTAGAATTTTCAAACATCCAAGTTTTTGTCAAGGTACTAAAATCAGAATCACCACTTTTAATTAGGTTTACCTTTTGTCCAATTTAGATTCTCAACAACAGTTAACCATCACTACTATACTAAAACCTCAACACCTTAGTGCTACCATTTTCTTTACCATAAATGCCATTTCTGTCACCCGCCATAATCATCTCACCATATTCGCAGTCGCCGCCACTATTATCATCACTACCGCTTTCTGCTTATCTTTACAAAAATTACCTATAACACTACTGTTGTGTCAACCGCCACCACCTCAACCACAACCATCACAATTTCACAACAATAATGCAGTCTCAAACCTCATTTACCTTCATTCCTTTTCAATCTTCAATTTCATTTGAGGTTCGTGTGAACTTATTCCCCAATAATGTCTAATGGCCTCTTGACGTTTACAGGTGAAAAGAAATAGTTCCAAATCACTATAACATGTTAGAAATAAAACATTAGTACATGAGACGGCAAACTTGCAATAAAGCTTACAAAAATATAACTAAGATTTCCTTCAAAGTTCCTTTTAGCAATCTTAAAAAACCAAATACTGCTAACTTTACTTCTACCTGAGATCTTATTCGTGGTCACACATGGCTTTATTACTTTTTGAACATTTTTTTTCGAAAATATGTTTTTATTTTGAAAAGATGTGACTGATAATATTTCAAAAATTCTAACAATTATTTTTTAAAAGTGCTAAGTGCGCCAAAACTCGCTCATTTGATTACAAGTAGTATGAAAACTAGCACACCCTAATCTTACACTAGTTAAATTGTAAAAGTACCTTCCTAACTAAAATGATGTTCCAAAGCTCATTTCTAAGCAATCTGAGACTAAAGAGTTTGCTTGTTTTTCAAACAAGCTTCTCAAACTCTTAAGAATTCATACATTAGGTTTTTCTCGGATACTAAATACCAGCTTCCAAACTCTGCACTGTTGAGGTCTTGGATTCAAACAAATTTACCATTTGAAACCCAAAATATTTGAATGGTGAAGGGCGGTAATGTCTTCGAGGTGGCAGGCAAAGTGAGGATTAAACCTCGAGTAATATTTGGTATATGGACAGTGTTCTGAATGAGTTCAAAGGTGGGGTTGCAACTTTTTCTAGGAGGCAATAGAGAAACTGCTCTCACTCTTTCCAAATACCAGTTGATTCACCTTAAGCCATTGGAGGAGAAGTCTCCCACCAACACTTGATGATTAAGTGCAGTTAAGATTATAAGTACCCTAAGCCAGTACAGGGGACCTCCGTGTACTCTACTTTGTTAGAAGTGTACCCACAGTTGGCCAACACACCAAGATAATTAATTTAAGATAGTCAAAAATCAAAACGTACTGCAATTTTTGGAGTGGAGAAATAATCACTTAATCACAATTCAGCATGCCTATTTCAGATTTATGTAATATTAACTCTAGCTGATTGTGATAAAGAATCTTAAAGTATCAGACTCTGTTTTTTTAATTAAGGAACTGTAATGTGTCACATCATTTGAAAAAAGACTACTTGTATCTGAGTAACACTCATGAACTAGTGTAATTGTTTTCTTTTTGAGTTCAGATCGTGACTGTGTACCTGTAAGGTTGACTTTAATAACTCGCTCAAAGTCTGATGCATCGTTGTCAATAATGCTAGGTTTTGGTGAATCTAGGATGCCAGCATTGTTGACCATAATATCTAACTTCCTGTGCTTGTCGACGGTGGCATTGACGGCATTTTTGGTATCAGATTCGATCGACATATCGCAATGAATGAAGGAAGCCACTTCAAGACCCATGTCCTCGCAAACTGACTGCCCCAAGTCGTCTAGGATGTCTGCAATAACTACTTTAGCCCCGTGTCTTGCAAACATCCTTGCAATGGACTCTCCAAGGCCACGAGCAGCTCCGGTGATAAGTGCCACTTTACCTTCTAATCTGAAGTGTTCGATATAAGAGTACATACTTGTATGCAAAGATGTATAGTTTCTTACTACATGAGCAATATATTGTGAAATTACTTCACAATTGCAATTTAATTAAGAGGGAAAAAGTGGAAGCAATAAAGTGCAAGCATCCGCCCTCATTCTAGTGCATCAAGATTAACTGGTTGATGTCTACCTCACTTAATTAATCCAAATTGTGGGGCCCAGCTAAGCCTTAACCCACACAACTATTTCGCGAAGTTAATAAGACTAGTTGGGAGACCCAAACGACTTAGGGTGATAGGCGACCAAGAAAAGCACCTTCAAGTGTAATACAGTGGCCAAATTTCAATGACGAGAAGTCGCCGATAAAGCAAATTAACGTTACTTTTGATTGTCCATTTAGTGACAGAGTTGTAACTAAAAGTTTGCAAATACAAGGACTCAGATGGTTGAGGAATTGGCAAAACACTGGCAACGATGTTTGAGCATAAAAGAGCAGATATACCTTGGAACCAATGCAGAAACCGCTGAGATGGTTGCCATACAGTGGAGTTAAATGGAAAACAGATCTCACTTTCAAAAATTCTGCTTCTGGCAGAGACCTTTGTAGTTCGTTGACCCAGCCACCTTATGAATTTATAAACCCTGTGAAAGTAAGATTCGGATCCTCTGCTGTAACCATGGTTAAAGTAGGAGTGCTGTCCTTCTGTATGTGAGGGGGAAGAGAGAGAGCTCTCTCTCTCTCCCCTCTTTCTCTCTCCTCCCTCTCACAGCAACATGGGATAACACCTCTGCTGTAACCATGGATACAGCAGGCGATCCATATCCGTGAAAGTAGTGATCCCCTTTAGAATCTGGACCGCCTACTGTAGCTAAGGTTAGAGTAGGCACGCTGCAGTTCTAGTTACAGTCGTTCAACCAAATTAGGTCAGAGATGACGGTGCAAATGAGGCCACGCCATCTGCTATTTACTCTGCCCCATTTAACACACTGCCAATAATTCTTCTCTCTCCAAGCCCCACACACCCTCTCTCCCTCCCCCCAATTCCATCTGCAGGCTGCAACGACGACTCCACGCCCTCCACCTTCTGGCGACGGCACTTCAATTGTCCCCTTCCTCCACCTTCCGGCGACGCGATAATCCCTCTCTCGCTTCCGAAAATTGGAGTGGCCAGCGTTGCCATGGAAGAGCCATCATGCACCCAGCAACGACATAGCCGGACTGCACATCTTCTAAACCCTAAATCACCGGTGTCGATACCTCCACCTTACTCCAGCGACATAGCGGCGTCATTCTCGTTGTACACCGTTCACCGGCGACAACGCCTCGTGCACTCCCTTTCTCTTCTCCAAAAATCGATCACATGGTTTGGCACTTGAGGAAATCATAAGTCAATGCTACATCTAGAATCTGTTGAACTGAGGTGTAATCTGCGTTCAATGATGTGAAACTATCCTTACGACTTGGTCGAATACCTTTAGTAGTGTGAGTGAAGTACTAGTCAGATGATAACCAGTCAAATTATAACTAACAAGGGTGCTTGTGTCTCTCTCTGGGCTTTCTAGTGTTGCTGCCAGTATGCTGGTGAGGAGTGATCTCCTTCAGTTGCTTGTGGGTAGATTGGAACGTCAAACAGTTTACAATTGCTTATTTCAGTTTAATTGAATGACTAAATTGTCTTTTATTTTGACCTCTTGCTTTTAAATATCTTTTTTCCTTGAGCAATATACAAATCCTATAGGATGCTGGTCAAGACTTGTCAGTGTTATGTGCCATATATTGTGAAGGCTAAATTTTTTTTTTAAAGTTAATCAGGAGAGTATCACATTATGAATTAATGAGCTACTCGTTCTACAGTTTCGCACAATAATCTATTGTAGGTTATGATCAGAAAGATCTATTAGTATATTTATGTGACATTGTTATAGATGGAACTTACAAAGACATGAATAGTTGAATTATTAGATAAGGCTTTCTTTAAAATGCTTTTTTACGGTCATGGAAGGAAAATATGTGAAGTAATAATTGAAGGTGGAGAGTCCTCATCCGCAGATAAATTGTAGAGGGAAGAGACAGAATGTGGAGGATAGTCGCTGACAGATTGTTTATTAGAGAGAGAGAAGAGATGGAAGTTTGATATCTCGCCAAATCTGAAAATCTGGCTTCTTTGGGAATTTTGGCAGATCTGGCTAACAGAATGGTGCCTTTCGTGAACCCTCCAAACGACACAGTTTTGGCTCGTTTTGTGCTAGTTTGCTGACGTGGCAAAATCTAAGCCCTCAAAATTGATCTGACGACTGTAACTAGTTACAACGTGTCTGCTGTAGCCCTAGTTACAGTAGACGATCCGGTCCACTGCTAACAGCTGCTTATTAGAGTTCGTGGAGCCAAGCTTAATGCCGTAGCCTTGATTTGGACAAAAATGCCTTGGATATGTGCAATTGCAAAGGCTAGAAAGCCGAATGAACATTAAATCTTTTCGATAAAGGAGTTTTAGTAAATCTTGTAATAAGACAATGATTTTGGTTGATGTTAAATTGTTTGGTTTATCACAGGGCCATAACCCGGGATTCATATTGAGCTTTAGCTCTATAATTGCAATAATATTACTGATCATTTACAAAACCGATCAGGCACAAGACACTCATTATTGCCTAATAACAGGTAATCTTTGATGTGAAACAGAGAGATTAACAAGTACTAGGAAGCTGATAAAAACACATCAAAAGCTTTTTGGCTTAATTTCAAAGCATTGAAGCCCGCAAAAGGCCAAGCATAAAATGTAACTAAACAGGCAAAGTAGTTAAAGATGGGTTCTATATGTTGTATTCACTGATTTGCGAGAATTAGAAACTGTCCTTTTTCTTTTTTTTACCTTAGATAAAAGTTGGAAGGCGACTAAGAGATCAAAAGCTCGGTAGTAGTTTACCCCTTCAATGAACCCATTGTGCTCAAATTTGCCTGCGTAGAAGTTAAGATTTTCTTCTGACAACCAAGATGGCAAGATAATTGGAGCATCAAACAGAGTTCCAAAGGCTTTGGCTTTAAGGAAATAAAATGGACTGGGATGGCGGAATGTTAGGAACTTCCTGAGAACTGTTTTAGCATCAGTTTGGGCAAACACAGCTTCTATCGGTCCCGGTTCCTGCAGCATAAAGAAGCATGCCATCCTCTTAGAATTGATCATAATAGGTCTTGGCCACAAATTCCTTCCTTACAAGAGGCTTACATGAAGAGGAGATGGATTTGGATTAAGAGTTCCTAGCAATGTGAGGGTATGCTTTTCAGGTGATTTGCGAGGCATTGCCATATCTCGACAGTCTTCCCCTATTTTGCATCTTTTTTTTTTTTTGGTAGATGACAACTTTCTATTCTTCCATCTTACCTATAATTCTATCAGATATCTTCAGCACACACTAGCGAGTTATTGTCATAAGTCTGGTCAATTGATTAATTATGATAAGTCCTCCCCGAATATGAGAATGAATACTCCATGGTAGGTGGCCAAATTTGCTAGGGGTCTGCTTAAAGTTCCTTTTCGATCAGGCTTGGATAGATATTTGGGAGTTCAGTTAGATTGGGTTGATCATAAAAGGGAAATTATGGCTGACCTGTTGGATCGAGTTCGACAGCAATGCCAAGGCTGGATTGGATTACTGCTTAATAGGGCTGGCCGGTTGACGTTGGTCAAAGCTGTGTTATGGCCTATGCTCAATCACTAAATGTCGATCATTCAGTTTCTTGCATCTTCTACCAGCAGGTCCACTCAACGCTCTATGATTTCTTATTGTCCGGCACAACCAATTCTGATTATCTTCACTGAATCAGTTAGAAGCATTTGTGCCAACCCCTAAGTCAATAGGGGTTAGGACTTTGCAACATCCAGTGAATGAATCAGGCGCATCTCGCTAAAGTAGGGGCATGCATGCTTTTGGAACCTGAAAGTTTTCTCAGTCAGGTTTTCCTTGGAAAATACCGTAGGCGATACAATTTCCTTCACTGTAAATCTAAAAGCCAAATTTCCTACTGTTTGGCCAGGATCTCATACTTAAAGGGTTATGGCGTGAGGGTACATTGTCTTCCACATTTGGGTTTTGGGATAGTAATTTGGTGCCAGGATATTCGGATAAATCAGTTCGTCACTTACAAACTCCTGAGAGTGAGCAATGGACACTGGAAGATGTTCTCCATCCTACTCAGGGATGGCTTTGTAGGAAAGTTGGAGGCTCAGCTTCCAGAACCTCTTTCCTACAGAGTTTGTACCTCTCCTGATGTGGGTATCTAGAACAATGATATTGGGCACCTTTGACCCATGGCGAATTCAGAGTGGTGGGCTCTACTTACCAACTTCTAGCAGCGGAAGGTCGCCAGACACTTACATTTCTGGTTATACAATCGACTATTTGGCGGCACCTGTGGAAACTCCAACTTCCCCACAAGATTTTGTTCTTCCTATGGCTTTGTATGTGGACCGTCTTTTGACTCGAGTTGGCTTACACTACAGAACTCTGGTAGGGTTTACTTTATGCCCCCTATGTTATCGTTACGAGGAGTGTACCTCACATTTGTTTCTCTATTGTGACGCTGTCCGACTTGTTTAGTTTAGGGGCAATTTAGGGTTACGAATGGATACTCAGCATGGTAGTCTTCAAGAGTGGCTTATTGGAGGGCTACATAACCCTTTGAGTACACATGGTATTCTAGCTCATACTTTTAGTACTGTTGCTTTCACTCTCTGGTCTATTTGGCTGGCACGAGACCAGTTAGTGTTCCATGAGTGAGTTTTTTGGCCTGACACGGTCATTGATCATACAACTAGTCATGGCATTCAAACTCCTTGGCCTGGTTATGGAGGAAGACACTCCATTAGGGTAAACATCCAGCGGTAGGGAAGGTTGTCCAGGCAACAAGGTTGGGCCTGGGGTTAGCTAACTCAATCATCTTCCATTCTGGCATTTCTCTTGACTTGGCGGTTAGGCCTATTTCTTTCTATTTTGGTCAGGACTGGATAGCCAAGTGCTTATGTGTGGGTATTGGTATGGAGGCACGAGATGAGTTTAGGCAGTATGTGGGATCCTTTGCACGTTCGATTTGTTGTAGTGATCGATTTATGGCACCCGTGCTGGCATTCAATTATACTATTTTTTGGGCCTTATCTCATCGGTTTTTAAATATTAAGTTATTTGCTAATGATAACTATTTGATGGCACAGTTGACAGGGACGGATGGTCCCTTCAACTGTGTTGTTAAGTTATTAAGTTATTTAGTGCCAGTTCCCCAGCCTTTTTGACTTATATCACAGGATGGATGCAGCATAGTACCGCTCATTGAGTGTTGCCAGTCAGCAAGTTTTGACTCACGCTCGACGCTTGGCTTGTTTTGCTGGAAGGTGTTGCCTCCCTGTGTCTATAGACTAGACAACTCCAGTAGATCAAGCTATTTTGAGACCTAAAGCAAAGGTGTGTGTGTGAATCGACCATCGTAGGCAGATCCGAGATAGTTTTGTATAGTTATGGGTATAAGGTGGTTGTTAGGTATATGTATATGCTTTCCTTCATGCACTGTGCTCTGAATTCTTGTTTTTATCTATGGTAGGGTTCTTACCCCTTTTCAAAAAAAAAGTCAATTAAAACAACAGCTAGGAGTAGTCAGATGCTGCTTTGCCCTCTTGAGAGGATGTAATACAGAGCAAGGGTGCATGAGGAAGCTAAAACTACAGGGGAAAAGGTCGTAAGGGATGATATGGTATGCAGATTCCAACCCAATCACGAGACTAATCACCATTGAATATTGCTTGTACGATGATAAGAGTGTAGGATAAAATGAATTTTTTCTCGAGGCAGGCAAAAGCAACAAAACGTCTTGATGTAGAAGAAAAACGCTACCCACGAGATGGTGCCATGTGTCACCATCTTGTGGCGCCAAAACTGTCAAAACCACTAATGGGGAAGTGGAAAGCCTTAACTGCCCACCATTATGGTAATAACTCTCCACTTTGTAGTATTAACTGCCCATTAGTGGAAATAACCTCCCATGAACCTGGTAGCTCCCAAATTAAGGGGAAATAACTACCTAAATAACTACCCACGAGGTAGAGAGCCATACAAAAGGAGGGAAGAAAGATGATGGGTGGTAAGTGACTTCCAATTAGAGTTTACACTAAATCTATCTTGAGTTTACTCTGACTTAAGTATCGGAGATTTCCTGCTGGAAATCCTTTCGGGGAGTCACCGGTGTTGTCTCTTTATTGTGCAGGTCAATTCACGAATCAAGTTCTGGATTTCATCCACAACATTTTGGTGCCATCCGTGGGACCCGAGATTTGTGAATAGGCCATGTCTCAAAATCCTCATTCATAAGTTCAGCAAGGTGGAGCTCCTCCACTGGGGTCATCTTCAGTATTGATGCATGACTCAGCTCAGGGGGTATCCGCATCTCAACTGCCCAACCGGGGTTAAAAAGTCGTGAGCGCGCCAATAACCACTACTATGGCGCGAATCACCACAGTTACGACACCCATGATCTCTACAGTAATACTGACAATTGTAGCGATTGCATCGGCATCTGTAGCAGTGGTGCCACCAGCAGTGACATTTATTCCTCCATCCGCAAACCCAGTCTTACATCCACTTTCAAATATTGACGTATCTGTGCCTCTTACTGCAAGTGTCACCACGACGGGTGTGATCAACACTTCTCCATCCATGGATAACCAAACTGACCTGATGGCCGTTATTCGCGCAATGCAACAATCCATTGAAAAGTTGCAAGCTGCTATAGAGAATCCGCCTCTGCAGTCAGAACCACACAAGCCTCCAGGCATTTCTAAGACGCCAGAGCGAACAAGCCACAACCGACAAGTGACACAAACGGCGGATGAGGAATCCGATGACGAAAGGTAAAATCTGAGGTCTAGGAGGCATGAAGAGAATTATTATGAGGCTCACTTTACTAGAAACACTTACGCCAATACTGGCGGTAATCGAGCGGAGCGTTACTCCAATGCTCCAATTATAGTTGGACGACCATTCACAGAGGAAATCGATCTCTTCCCAACTCCTCAGAACTTCAAGATGCCTCCGTGTGAATCATATGACGGCACAGGAGACCCGATGGAACATTTGGCTAGCTTTACCTCAGGAATAAACCTGCATTTGGTCTTTGATCAGATCATGTGCCGAGCATTCCCAGTAACACTGAAGGGGGCCCCACATGTGTGGTTCCAACACCTCGCGCCCCGTTCTATATCCTGTTGGGCCCAGTTAGCGGAATCCTTCTGCAGTAATTTCTTAACAAGTCAAATATAGAGGAAGAACTCCTCGGCTATTTTTCGTATCGTGCAAGGTCTCAAGGAGTCCCTAAAATCCTACTATGCCCGTTTCAATAACGAGAAACTCCTCATTGTCAATTTAGATCCAGGGGCGACTTTTGCAGCAATGGCAAGAGGTGTAAAACCAGGGACACCATTGCGGTTCTCGCTGAATAAAAGACCCCCGGAGATTATGACCGATTTACTTGACCGAGTAGAAAAGTATCTTCGAGCTGAAGAGGATTTGATGACCACCCAGAATGAGGGGACTTCTGGGCAGAAGAGGCATGATCGTCAGGAAGGGAGGATACCCAAAGAGCCTAAACTCTCACGGGCAACCCTTTCTAAACACTTCACCCCTTTTACCACATCTCGGGAGCATATTCTTAACCAGATCAAAAGCCAAAACATCTTAAAGTGGCCTAAGCCGATGAGGATGCCCGCCGATAAAAGGGACGCCCAGCTCTATTGCCATTTCCATAAAGATCATGGCCACACGACTGAAGAATGCAAAGTTCTTTAGAGTGAGAACGAGAACCTTATTGCAAAGGGGCACCTCAAGCAATTTGTCAAGGCAAATGAATGCCAGGGAGGTCGGCGAGGAGGAAGTCAAAGAAGGCACGAAGAGTCGGTCCCCAAGGAACCCCCGATAATAAACACAATCTCTGGAGGCCTAAGTGCTGGGGGAACCTCAAAGTCAGCTCGAAAAGCTTACGCACGACAAGTCAACTTAACGCAGGGACCAGCTAAGCGCCACAGGGCCCCCACCACTATAAGCTTCAATGATATAGACCTTGAAAAAGTCATTACACCGCATGATGATGCTCTGGTTATCTCCCTCCAAATAGATGCGTATGTCATTAAACGCATCTTGGTGGATATAGGAAGCTCTACAGATATACTCTTTGAAGAAGCTTTCTCTTAAATGCAGATATCAAGAGATCAAATACGTTCAGTCTCCTCGCCAGTGTACGGCTTCACGGGAGCATCCGCACTAGTTGAGGGAGTAATTCCCCTTACTATAGTTGCTGGGAAGTACCTGCTTCAAGCTACTCAATCAATCCACTTCCGACGTTTCACCAATGTATAAAATTTCTAACTCCTAATGGAATTGGAGTAGTGAAGGGAGATCAAGCTGTAGCACACAAGTGTTACATGGCTTCATGCAGAGTAGAGGAGGCGCTCGCCATTGATGACCAGCGAGATGAGCATACTTTGAGGCAAGCTGAGCCGGTAGAAGAACTTGTCTCCATAACACTCGGAGAAGACAAAATTCACCAGTTAAGGATAAGTTCCACGTTGGAACCAGTTCTTCTCGATCGACTAGTATCCTTCTTTCGCTCTAATGCGGATGTCTTCGCATGGAGCACGACAGATATGCCAGGAATAGATCCATCCATAATGACCCATCGTCTCCCAGTTGATCTAAGCTGTAAACCGGTAAAGCAAAAAAAGCGATCCTTCGCACCGGAGCGGCAAGCGATCATCAAGAAAGAAGTTGATAAGCTCTTAGAAGTAGGCTTCATTGATGAAATCGACTATCTAGAGTGGGTTGATAATGTGGTCATGGTTCCAAAGGCTGGGACGAGCAAGTGGAGAATATGTATTGACTACACTGATTTAAACAAGGCTTGCCCCAAAGACAGCTATCCTCTGCCCCGTATCGACACATTGATAGATGTAACCTCGGGGCACGAGTTGCTTAGCTTCATGGATGACTTCTCCGGCTATAATCAGATTCGCATGCACGATGATGATGTAGAAAAAATGGCCTTCATCACCAACGAAGGCCTTTTTTGCTACAAAGTCATGCCTTTCGGCTTAAAGAACACATGTGCCACCTACCAACGGCTCGTCGATAAGATCTTTAAGCCTTTGCTAGGAAAAACTATGGAAGTTTATGTTGACGACATGCTCGTCAAAAGCCTTTGTGCGGCAGATCACATTGCCGATCTCGAAGAATGCTTCAACCTTTTGTGCGAATATAAGATGCTGCTCAATCCAGCCAAATGTGCATTCGGGGTCTCGTCGAGTAAGTTCCTAGGTTTCATGGTCTCGTACAGAGGTATAAAGGCCAATCCTAAAAAAATCAAGGCTATACAAGACATGACCGCCCAGATACTAACTGGACGGATAACGGCACTTAGCAGGTTCCTCTCTAAGTCTGCAGAGAGATGTTTAACTTTCTTTAAAGCTTTGAAAAACATAAAGACTTTGAGTGGACTGCCGAATGCCAAGCTATCTGTCAGCACCCCCGCTCCTCTCTAAACCACTTGTTGAGGAGGAGCTCTTCTTGTATTTGACCATAGCAGACTCGACTGTAAGTGCAGTGCTTGTTTGAAAACAAGATGCCAAGCAACTCCCCATTTACTATGTGAGCAAAGTACTACAAGGTGCTGAGTTGCGTTATCCAGATACAGAGAAGCTTGCATTTGCCCTCCTGGTTGCAGCTTGAAAACTTTGACCCTACTTTCAATCTCACTCCATAACGGTGCTCACGGACAAACCACTATGGCGAATACTCCACAAGCCCGACGTCTCGGGACGACTAGTCCCGTGGTCCATTGAACTCGGGGAGTTCGATATCCATTATAAGCCGCGCCCTTCTATCAAAGGACATGCCCTGGCTGACTTCATTGTTGAATGTACTTTGCCCATTGAAGACGAGAAGCAGTTGCCCCAAAAAGAGCAGCCTTTTACTTGGACCCTCCATGTGGATGGTTCTTCCAATGCAAGTGGAACTAGAGCTGGTTTAATCCTTCACGGCCCTAAAAACCTCGTAGTGGAATATGCCTTATGCTTTGACTTCCCCGCTTCAAACAATGAAGCCGAATACGAAGCTCTTATTGTTGGGATGCACCTTGCAAAGGCTATGCGAGCAGAAGCGCTTTATGCCCATAGTGATTCACAGTTAGTCGTCAAGCAATTTTCTAGAGAATATGAGGCACGAGGTACGAAGTGACTGAATACCTCCAAAAAGTCAAAAGGCTTGCGGAGACTTTTGTATACTTCAACATCACACAAGTTAGCCGAGTAGATAACGCATCTGCTGACGTGCTTTCACGCTTAGCGTCCCTTGACCCGTCGGGACTTAGTCGAAAGATTCATCTCGAGCTTTTGCATGAGCCAAGCATTATGACAAAGGAAGTTATGCAGACTGAGCATGAGCCGTCATGGATTGATCCCATCAAGGCCTACCTTCAGAACGGCATATTGTCTGTCGACCGGAAGCAAGCCAAAAGTATCATCCTACGCTCAGCCCGATATGCTCTGGTAGAATATGTATTATATAAGCGCTCATTTACACTACCTTACCTGTGTTGCCTTACCCCCACTGAGGTAGATTATGCATTACGGGAAGTTCATGAAGGCATCTGTGGTCAGCACCTGGGACGACGCACACTGGCACAAAAAGTTCTTCTGCAAGGCTATTACTGGCCAACTATGCAGCAAGATGCTATGAGTTATACGAAGAAATACGATGCCTGCCAACGTTTCTCCTCCATTCCTAGGCAAGCACCACGCCCTCTGTCAACATTAAGTAGATCCATACCCTTTGTGATGTGGGGGATGGAAATCCTGGGCCTCTTCCCCCTGCCACTGCTCAACGCAAATTTGTGATTGTAGCTATTGATTGCGTCACTAAATGGGTAGAGGCCGAAGCCCTAGCTTTAATCACTGAAAGGAAGTGCGAAGAATTCTTCTGGCAAGCGGTTGTTTGTCGCTTTAGAATTTCGCGTGTGCTAATCACGAACAATGGAAAGCAGTTTGATGATTCAACCTTTCGAACCTTCTGCGCTAACTTATCCATTGAATAGTGTTTCACCTCCGTAGCGCACCCACAAACCAATGGACAGACTGAAGTTACAAATTGCACACTTCTGCAAGGGATAAAGAAGAAGCTTGATGGCGCAAAAGGGCTATGGGTTGACGAGTTGCCTAAAATCCTTTGGGGTTACAATACCACCTCACGGACCTCTACCGGCGAGACACCTTTTAGTTTATCGTTTGGCACAGAGGCATTAATTCCCATTGAAATTGGATTACCATCTCTTCATCTCACAACGTATGACCTAGTCCAGAATGAAGAGGCCCTTCGTGCAAATCTTGATCTCCTTGATGAGTGGAGCGAACAAGCAGCGATGCACCTCGCAGCTTATCAACATCGAGTCTCCAAGTTTTACGATCAATGAGTACGCCCTCGAATCTTCCGAGTGGGTGACATAGTCTTGCGCCGCATCGAAGCATCCACACCACGGGATGCCATTAGAAAACTAACGCCAAACTGGGAAGGCCCATATAAAGTTGTAGAGCTGGGAGGCCCAGGAGCTTATCACTTGGAAGATATGGACGACAACGAAATTTATCGTACATGGAATGCCACAAATTTAAGGCGCTACTATGCATGAGCAAGACCGGGGGGCCATACACACCCTGGGTCGTATACTAGATCTGGTCGCATGCTAGATCTTACTCATGTGTAGATCACTTTTGCAAGACTACGGCTCGTCACAGCCTAGTTTTCTTTGCATTCTTTACTTAGCACCATATGACCACAGATGTACTATATCTTTAGTATGAATAAGAAGGGTTTGCAAGAAAGAATGCACAAACGCAAAAATAGAACCTTGATTTCATTAAAAGAGTTGAAAGTTTACACATTGAAGCCCCAAGGTAGCAAAAGAAATTTCAAAAGATGCTAAAAAGGCTAAATCTAATAGACAAGGCAATCTTAGTCTAGTCATTCTGCTCAGTGACATCTCTTGGTAACTCCATCTCTTGAGAGTGACCTTCAGCCAGAGGCAGTTGCAGCCTTGAAACGGCCATAGATGCTGAACCCGAAGCACCTAAGCTGCGGCTCACAGAAGAACTAGTGAAGGCGCGGGAACTGGCAGCTTTCTTGCGTTCGGCTTCTTCGGCCCGACGCTCGGCCTCTGAAGCAAATTCTCGGGCGAACTTGTGCTCGTAGATGCTCATGTCAAGCTCAGATGATCTTTGGAGACATCATTCTTGCATTTTATTATAGCCATGCACAAGCGCCCCTTTGGAGTCACGGAGACGTTGATCCATGAAAACCTTGGATCTCTTGAATAATTGCATAGCCTGAAGAGCCACCGAGGACTTCTCGGCCTCCAAATCACCAACGTGAGCTGATAGTTCAGCATTCTTTGTGGTCAGCCCAGTGTTGGACAGTTCCAGACGCTCTACTTTCTTACTCAAGTCTTCAACTTTCTCTTTAGCCTCCCTGTGAAAGTTGTTCTCTATCATTGCTTTCTTCTTCTCCTCGTCCAACACTTTGTCTGCAGCAATTAGCTTCTCGGCGCCGATCTGCACCTGCGCCATAGCCTATACAACAAAGAGTTAGAATCAAACAACAAACTTTCAAAAGAAAGAAGAGAGAAGAAATAAACCTGCGACATTAGCTAGACCATCCCATTGGCTGTCTCTGTGACACCATAGCCAGAAAATGTCTTCTGCATGGCTAGACCAATCCCATGCCGTGCGGGGAGACTTGAACACCAACTCATCAATGGATACTCCCCAGGCAGGGCGATGCAGAGTATCAGGATGAACGGAGGATGATGTGGTTCTACTCTCTGCCCTGCTTGAGACTTTCTGCTTCTTTGAAGCCTCTTTAGACTTATCCAAGGGACACAAGCCCAAAAAAAAATTTCAGTTTGAGTCTCCGTCACCTTTGGCTGAGACCCAGAAACCAATGCACCAAAGTCCAAATCCCGCATCTCCTATTCCTCAACCCCATGTATCGAAGCTAGCTCATCAGGGATTATGTCTCCCAAAACTCCTTGGGCATTGAATAGCGGCAGATCTCCTTGCGCTCATGATAGCATGTTTTCTGCATGCAAAACAAAAGTAAGATTACCATTCACGATTAGACAAACTCGAGGTTTGGTAAGAGCTTTACAAGGATCATTTTTGCCCTCTTCCTCTTCATCTTCCTCATCAACAATATCTTGGGGCTCAGGGGAGAAAATGTTGCCACACTCGCAGAGCTGAGCAAACTTAAAGGATACTTGGATTCTAAAGGCTCAGCCCCCTTAAGCTTCCCAATGTGCTCGAGGTCATTCTCCGACAAGTCCATTTCTTTTAATTTGTTACAGGCTCTAGTCTCGCACTCAGGGAGCCATACATTGTTGACTTTGCTCCTTTGAGACTTAGGTAATTTAACAAACAAAAATTTTTCCTTCCAATGGTGATTGGATAATGGAGGATGCAAAAATAGGTTGGCTTCGGCCTTTGGGCGTCGACTCAAAAAATACCAACCTACCTGTTTAGTTATCGTACATATAGTAAAAAATCATCTAAATACTCTAACGCCATGCGTGAGGAGAAAATTGGTCGGGTGCAAGCCCGTAAACTTTCAAAACTCTGATAAAGAAAGGATGAAAGGGAACTCTAAAGCCGTTAATGAACATGTCCCAATAAACACCAATCTCATCGAGTGTAGTCATATTGGCTGATTCATTCTCATCAGGGAGCCTAAGTTTTATAATCGACGGAATTTCACAGCGCTCACGTAGAAGTTTCAGGTCATAACTACTCAACTTGCTTCTAAGTGTGTGCGCATCAAAAGGCTTTGCAGACTGAGCACTTTCCCTTAAGACTTCCTTAGCGGGAACTCTTTTTGACTCTTGGAAAGGAACAAAGGGAACTCCAATTTCTAAAAATAAAGGATCAAAGGTGGGCTCTATCCTAACACCTTGTACATCAGCATTGGGCTCAGAAACACATTTTTCATCCTCATTGGACATAACTTTAGATCAAAACAAGAGATTTCAAAATAAAAGTTGAAAAAAAGTTTGAAGCTTACTTGAAAAAGAAGAACCTTCGAACTCTTTAGAAATTCTCCTTTGAATGAAGCCTCCAAATCACCTCACACTCTCAACACCACTTAAAGAAATGAGAAGTTGTGAAAAGGGTAAAAGGTTTTACCCCTTATATAGAAACAAGAGACTCATCCAACGGATGAGATCTCACGATGGTTAGATTATCCTGAACACGTGGCAAGATCCAGTAAAATGACTGGGGGCAAAATTACCTGTTTACCCCGTGACAGGGACTACAACGTAGCCGAATAAGCGAGTTACTTTGGTCCTAGCCTCTGCCGAGCAGACGAGCATTGGACCACACGCCTCTACTCTAGCCGAGTAGACGAGCTACTTTGGTCCTAGTCTCTGCCAAGCAGACGAACGCATTGGACTACACTCCTCTACTCTAGCCGACTTTGGTCCTAGCCTCTGCCGAGCATACGAGCGCATTGGACCACATGCCTCTACTCTTACCGAGTAGACGAGCTACTTTGGTCCTAGCCTCTGCTGAGCAGACGAGCGCATTGGACCACACGCCTCTACTCTTGCCAATAGGCGAGCACTTTGGTATGCCTCTACTCGGCTAGGCCGAGTAGACGAGCACCTTGGCAGGCCTATGCTCGGTTAGATCGAGTAGACGAGCACCCCACATGCCTCTGCTCGGTTAGACCGAGTAGACAAGCACCTTGGTATGCCTCTGCTCGGCTAGGCTGAGTAGACGAGCACCCCACATGCCTCTGCTCGGTTAGGCCGAGTAGACGAGCACCTTGGTAAGCCTCCACTCTGTTAGACAGAGTAGACAAGCACATTCGTATGCCTCTACTCGGCTAGGCCAAGTAGATGAGCACCTTCGTACACCTCTGCTCGACTAGGCTGAATAGACGAGCATCCCACACGCCTTTACTCGGCTTAGTAGACGAGCACCTTGGTATGCCTCTGCTCGCTAGGCCGAGTAGACGAGCATCCCACAATCCTCTACTCGGTTAAGCCGAGTAGAGAAGCACCTTCGTACACCTCTATTCCGCTAGGCCGAGTAGACGAGCACCCCACATGCCTCTACTCGGCTAGGCCGAGTAGACGAGCACCTTGGTATGCTTCTACTCAGCTAGGCCGAGTAGACGAGCACCTTGGTATACCTCTACTCGGCTTGGCCTAGTAGATAGGCAAGTCACATGCCTCCACTCGGCTTGGCCGAATAGATAAGCACCTCACATGGCTCTACTCGGCCGAGTAGGCGAGCACGCCATTGTGCCTCCTCTCGGCCAGGCCGAGTGGATGAGTACCTCACCTGCCTCTACTCGGTCGAGCCGAACAGACAAAAATCTCACAAATGCCTCCACTTGGATAAATCAAATAGACTACAGAGCAATGCTTCCGCTTGACCGAGCCAAAGAGATGAGCCCTTAGTAGTGTATACTCAGCAACCCCCATGATTTCCTTCCTCGGCCAGGCCAAGTAAAACGAAGGAATCCTAGCTATTAGAAGTGCTGAGTGGAAGATCTTTCAAAAAACCCTAGAGTAATGATTCCATATTCTCCTCCAGGGAACATGGAATGGGGGGCAAGTGATGTAGAAGAAAAATGCTACCCATGAGATGGTGCCTCGTGTCACCATCTTGTGGCACCAAAACTGTCAAAACCACTAATGGGGAAGTGCCACCATTATGGTAATAACTCTCCACTTTGTAGTATTAACTATCCATTAGTGGAAATAACCTCCTATGAACCTGGTAACTCCCAAATTAATGGGAAATAACTACCCAAATAACTACCCCAAGAGATAGAGAGCCATATAAAAGGAGGGAAGAAAGGTGATGGGTGGTAAGTGACTTCCAATTGGAGTTTACACTAAATCTATCTTGAGTTTACTCTGACTTAGGCATTGGAGATTTCCTATCGAAAATCCTTCTGGCGAGTCATCGGTGTTGTCTCTTTGTTGTGCAGGTCAATTCACGAATCAAGTTCTGGATTTCATCCACAACACGTCTCATATACCAAATAAAAGGGCATAAATACAACTCCCTAGTTTACTTTGTGGTGCTTTTCAGTGAATGAACTAAGAAGAACTTTTGTAACTGACTGCAAGTACATGGTGTCACAGCTTTATTGAGGTAACTGGCAAATAATCCAATTCGTGTGCACATCGCCTAGAAAAGATTGTAATTGAAGTGAAATGTCCACTTCTAGCACCTCAAAAATGTAACTGGACACATTAGAATAAGTTTTTCACATTCAATTTTCATGGCAAATTACGCAGTTCTGATGCTAGTGATACAATTGTAAAACACGATCAAATACGTATCTTCTTTTAGATAAAAGGTAATATTATCAAATTCAGGAGCAAAAGCTCAGTATACATAAACAAGCACTAATTAAGTAAATCTCAACACAAAATACAGCCTAATAAAAAAGGAACTAGTTAAGAATGCACTCAAACACATCCAACACAGAGATTTTAATGTGCTAAGCAGTACGTAGTAGCCACTGCAAGCCTTCTACATCGAGCTAGAAAAGTTGATCCACTACAATCTTGAGCAAGTTGAGCCAGTTCAGTCTTTCATGACCTCGGAGCAAATGAAAACTGATTACGAGCAAGCACAATCTTCTAGATAGCAGCTGAATAACACTGCAAATCTATGTGTGTGTGTGTGTGAAAGCTGAAGCTTAGAGAATGTTGTCCAGCCATCCCTTATTTAAACACTCTCTTAGTTCATCATATGGACTTTTCTATTTTAAAATGTAAAAATATTTTAAATTTACTTACCTTTATAATAATGATTTGGATTCACTCTCTTTGATTTGGGTTCCCTCTTTCCATGAAATTCAACCAATTATATAAATTTTATATTTTCCTCTCTTCTAAGCCAACATGCCGCACTCAAGATATTTATTTATATCTTTACAATTCTATTAATTCCTAGATTTTGGCAAAAGTAATTCTCTATATATATTCCTTTTCAATCTTAAATCTTTTTTATTGTTTAGGAAATTAAAACACAATTATCTCAATCGTTTTTTCTCTTAAAGTATCATAATCTCCTTCCTTTTATTTAATTGAAAGTATATATATATATATATATAGTTTATGCTCCCATTTTTTTAAAATTATTTATTATATACCGTTACTCTTTTCTTGGTGATCTTGAGTAATACAACCTCAACGCACGGATTATTATTGTTAGTATTATCACTGCAAGTGCTATGAGTTAGGAAAGACTATTTCTATTATTTCATACGCTATTTTTCATCTTCATTTATCATTAAAAATAAATAATTATTACTCAAGTTCATTTCTAACAATAAAAATTGGTAGGAAACTCTTTTAAAAAGGTAAAAATAAATTTTTGATTATCTTATTGTCACTACCAATCTTGTAATTGTTATTAAGCATACAAATACTAGATATCTCAATAAGTATTTTGATAATTGTTATTCTTGTGTACAACATACGGGATCAAAACTAGTTTATCTAATAAATTTCTAAGTTCTTGAATCTCAGTGAAAGAATCAGCAGAGATGGTGTTGCTTTGCTTTGCTTTGCTGATCACGTATGCCAGTGAAGAATGCTTTGGAGGCATATAAGTAGGTTAATGTTTCTCCTTTGTTAGCTAAAAGAATCTGTTCTTCTGTCATCTCTCCCCACAAGTATACAAATACAAACCAAAAAATAAAATGGTAAAGTAAAACAAAATGGCTAATGACAGTTGATTGTAGGTTTTTCGGGAGAGGTCAATATTATTGACCATCGCATTACATTTAAGACTTCAACCTAGTGATGGTATTTGCACTGCTCTCTTGGTTTCTCAATTTCAATAACATACTTTTTGATCCAAGTACCAAACAAGAAAGCAAGGTCCTAGGCAATGATAAATTATACCCCATGAACCTTAAAAAACGCATTTACCTAAAGCATAAAAAAACTCCAATAGTTTTAAGCATGCTATACTTACAATCACACACATAATATCAACCAAATTGTAAGGCTTCCAAATAGGGGCGGAACTAGGAATTTTTTTCAGAGGGTGCAAAAATTATATCGAATTCACAAAATTTTTTATTAAAATAATATTAAAAACAAAGTGCACTTAAAAAGTATACAATCTTCCGAGCTCAAGCTCCACCTCCCAATCTCAACACAACATCAAATTCCAACGAAACAGTACATTTTCAACCTCCTAAATTTAAAATTAAATAGCCAAACAAACTCAAGCTCAACGTTACATTCCAACACGATTACAAACTATCTATGCACCAAATTATGAATTAGAAAAGCAATTAGTCAATTAAGAATTAGTAAAGCAAATTAACCAAATAATTAAGGTGTTTCAATTCAACCAAATCATCAATAATTTCTGCAATATAATTAAGGCATACTTTTCTAACAACTAATTAAGAATTGGCAAACAAATTAACCAAACATATTTTGTAAATCTCTATATAATCACTAAAATTAAATTAACCAAACATGTAATCTAAACCTCTATATAATTACTGAAATTAAACTAAAATTAACATATTAAACTAATACTAAACTATTACCTCACAGTGTGAGGTGGTTCACAAAGTCACAAGAATCACAGACTCACAGTAGAAGTCGAAGAGCCTCGTCGCTTGAGCGGCTGAGCCTTCCTTCAGTCGCAGTCGGCGTCAGATCTGGTTAGAGTTTGTCACGGTCGTCGCCTCGTCGCGGAGTTCCAGATCTGGTCGGCATCATGGCGTCACGGCGTCGCGGTGAGTCGGTGGCCGGTGCTCACTGCGATGAGTCGTCTTTGTCACTTGACAGGTCATCGCGGTGAGTCGATGGCTGTTGTCAAGCCGTCAACAGTCACAGCCTAAGCTCAGTCCTGTCCTCACAGTCACGGAGAGAGAGAGAGAGAGAGAGAGAGAGAGAGAGAGAGAGAGGTGACTGCCGTCTGCCGACTCGTGCGGGGTCTCGAGAAAAAGGGTCTCGGGAACAGGGTCTAGGTCAGGGGGTGCTTTAGCTCCCCCATGTTACCACGTAGTTCCGCCCCTGCTTCCAAAAGCGCTACAAGCCCCAAGATTAGAACACAAAATCTGCCCCAACGATACAAAAAAAAAAGAGCAAAATTAACTTTTACGAAACGAACAAAAATAAAGCTTGGCAAAGTTAAAAAAGGAAAAAAAAAGAAGAAGAAGAAGAAGTATACTCAACCGGCGTGGATCAATGCTGCCACTTACAAGCTCTCCTTCCATCACCTCTTCAATTTCTTAATCTTGTTAGTTAACTGTAATTAGGGTTTTCTTCTTCAGAAATTTTACCCCAAGATCTTCCTATTTTGACTTCGCTAACTTATGTTTGCCTTCTCTTTTTTGACAAAAACAACATAGATGACAGTAAAAAGTATCGGTGACAAATAAACCCTTGTAAGTTTCGCTTGTCTTGTGTATTTAGGTGCAGTAAAGTGAATGCAAGTATGATCTAGTGTTAATAAGAAGAACTCGACAGTGCATACATTTGGCAAGACGTGAGTAACCTCCACTGCAACATTGATAAGTAAAGGAGGTCAAAAATGATTTGCAAGTTTTTCTTGATTTCTTATATGTATCTGAAGAACTTTGGAGACATACACTTTTATACCAAAGACATAAGAAATTAGAAAGTTGGGCAAGTGTAAAGATGTGAGATGGAAGTCGGTAAATTCTTGTGAAAATGTTGGACCATAGATACACATAATCGTAGACACACATATATATGTTAGGTTACTTTGGGAGTCATTATGACAATCAATAGCATGAATTATTATGAGAGTTTTTTGAGGATCCTATTGGTATGAAGTACAAGATATTGTTTTTGGGTCAAAATGTTCAAGTGCAATTTTTATTTTTTTTGGGTGAAGGATGCATAAATGTGGCACATTTTATTTTCATCCCTTTTAGAATAACTAGTATTGAGCACGTGGGTTGCACGTGGACGTGGTCGGGAGTAATTTTTGAATTTATATAATTAAATTTTTAGGATCAAAATAATATAATATAATTAAATTATATTCATATTTCTTTTGTGACTTGTTTTAGCATAAATGTATATTTGATTTTCGCAATTGTAATCCATTCAATATTTGAAAATCTTCTTTGTAGGCTTCTGGATTGAAAAAATATTTGATGGTGTTGTTGAAAAGAAAAATAAATAGAAAAATTAAAAGAAGGAATATACATCTTTATTTTCTGTATTCAGTTAAATTGGTTTATGAAATACACCCTAGGATTTGTAATTTTCGGACCATGTGCATAACTGAATAAATTTTCAGTTCAAATTTACGCCATATTTAACCGTTATTTTTTTTCTCATTTTTTGATGCATATTTAATCCTTTTTACTTTTTCTATTTTCGTTTTTCCAACAACCTTTCGTTTCTTAACTGATATTTCACGTATTTCAATTTTTTTGCTTTGTTTTTTTTTTGTTTGTCAATTGTTAATTGTTTGCTAACCTAACAATGTAAGAAAAAATAATCACAGCTCTCATTATCCAAAATTTATTTCATTTCTACCAAATTAAATGGGAGTAATAAAAGAATTTCTTTATCTTGTTTTTCTTTCTTATCTGACGTTTCATTTTCCAATGTTTATAATTAGATTTATTATCCAATATTCATTTAATTTCAACCAAATTTAATAAAGAGTCATAAATGGAGGGTAAAAGTGTTATTGATATAATTAACAGAGGACATAATCGTCCAGAAAATATTTACGACATTCGTACTTTTATAGGTAGTATATATATATATATATATATATATATATATATATATATATATATATATATATATATATATATATATATATATATATATATATATATATGGAGCTGATCTGTTGATAGCGCTAGCAAAATGGGAGATCTTGCTAGCGCGATCTGACCGTCCATCCCGAAGGGATGGACGGCCCAGATCGCATATTTTTGCGGCGCTGTCAGCAGTCCGCTACACTGTCTAGCGGACGACACTTTTTACCGTTTTGCCCCTGCACCCCCTCCGCTACACAGTTTAGCGGAGCACATTATCGAAGCCCATGTGTCTGTCGTCCGCTAGACAGTGTAGCGGACGACTGACACAGTCAACACATTACCACGTGTTTGTACCTTTATTTCTACACACGACGGGTTGTCGGAATTCCTCAAGCTCCTTCGGCTACAATTTTCTTCTCCTCCTTCGGACTCGCTACAATTTTCTGCTCCCTTCAAGCTTCGAGTAAAACTTAGCTTCACTCAAGTAAGGTAAGTTTGCGAATGGTGAAGTTTTCTTTATGGATTGAAAGGTAAAATATAATTTGCTTTTGGTCGGACAAAAACGTATAGATTTTTTTTTATGTTCTAGAAATTTGTCACTCTATTTTTCAATTTGTGATGTTCTAGACATGATGTTCATAAAAAAGGTGTAATTTGTAAACTCTAAATAAAATTATAGTTTAATTCAATTTTTTGGCATGATGAATTCGTCTATTTATCTTAGTAATTTTGATTTGTTATGTTCAAAATTAATAATTGTTAATTTGGAGACACTTTCAGGGATTATGCATACGGTATGTTTGTCATCCTAAATTGGTCTATTCGCCCACTGTAATTTTTAGGTAATATTTTCAGTTAGAAATGCCATTTGATTGTTAAGCGTAGTCTATTTCTACACAGGTCTTGTTTCACAATGTCTGATTTCGTGTCGAGCTCCAACGTCCCCGTAGATGCTAGTGATCCGTATCTAGGACGAACGTTTCAAACATTGGAAGAAGCTGAAGAATGTTTTCGAGCGTATTCATTGAGGGTTGGTTTTGGCATTAGAATAAAGACTACAAGAACAAGCAACGTAACAAAAAAGATATGCTCTCGCTTATACGAGTGTCATAGGGGCAGAAATCCACAGCAAAATGAGACACGCGTAGGCAATGATGACAGTGATGACGAAATAGGATATTCGCGTAGAAGACGGGACTGCTTTGAGCGCACAAATTGCCAGGTCAAGATGTTCGTAAGCTACAAAGCCAATCAAGATCATTGGCTTATTACCAGCCTGGAACTGGCACACAATCACCCGTTAGTAACTCCTTCTAAGGTGAGTCAGATGCATCAACACAAGAAGATGGGTAAGGTCGCGAGGAGCCTAATTCACACAATGAGCAATGCGCGAATTGGACCTACTGAGATTGTTAATGTTCTTGCTGAACAGGCTGGGGGAATTCAAAATTTAAACTTTAACACGACAGACGTTCGTAACGCGGTCCGAACCCATAGACGAGCCGCGTATGACCTCAATGATGCGCAATCGACAATGAGCCTATTGAAACGGATGCAGATGGAGGACCCGCAGTTTACCTTCGACTATAAACTTGACGACGAGCATCGAGTTAGTACAATTTTTTGGGTCGACGGTCGTTCGAGGCTAGCTTATAAGCATTTTGGGGATGTCGTGACTTTCGACACCACATACCGTACCAACAAGTACTCGATGCCGTTCGCTCCTTTCACCGGCGTCAATCATCATTATCACTCCATCCTGTTCGGGTTCGCCTTGTTAAGGGACGAGAGCGAGGGTTCTTTTGTATGGTTGTTTAGGACGTGGCTGGAAGCAATGAACTTCAAAGCACCCAAAGTGATCATCACCGATCAAGATTTGGCAATGAAGAAGGCTATTGCTACCGTCTTCCCAGACACTCGGCACAACTTGTGCACTTGGCACATAAGCAACAAATACCCTGAACGTCTGCATCACGTGTACGCAAAGTATCCAGACTTTAAACAGGATTTTGACAAGTGCATTACCAAGTCATTAACGATTGAGGAATTCGAGGAGAGGTGGGAAAAGCTTGTTCGGGATTACTCATTGCAAGACAACGAGTGGCTCCAGCACTTGTACGAGCGCAAAGAGCAATGGATTGGCGTTTACACGAGGAGGTATTTTTCAGCGGGCATGAAAACGACGGGCAGGAGTGAATCTATGAATGCCACGTTCGATAGTTATGTGGGTACAGCTACCAATTTGAAGACTTTCGTTGCATCCGCACAAAAAGCGGTTGCTTCGTTGTTCGTAAAAGAAAGGGCTGCCGACTTTGCAACAACGTACAAACAAAGGAGAAGGTTGCTTGAGACCCCGCTGGAGCTGAACGGTGCCAAAGTCTATACGAAGGAGATCTTCTTGCTATACCAAGTAGAGCTGCGAAAATCGGGACGATACAGTATAAACAAGGTGGCAGAAATGTCTACGCGTGAGTACAAGGTTTATTCGCTCGTGAATGACCTCGTCCCTGAGAAGCTGCGCAGAATTTATACGGTGAGCCACGACACATTGACGGACTCGGTGACATGTGTTTGCAAGAAGTTTGAGTTCCATGGCATCCTGTGTAGACACATTCTGCGGTTTTTCACCCAGAAGAATATCAGGACAATCCCCGATAAATACGTCCTGCCACGGTGGACGAAAGGTGCAAACAGGTTGCACGGTACCATTTCCTTTCCGGAGCACCCGTATACTGACTTTGAAGAATCAGAGACGTTGCGGTATAATCATCTGGTGACGATGTTCACCCGTTTGTCCGTAAAGGCTGCTGCTACAATGGTCGGATATAAACATCTCCTCGAGGTAGCTCAGCAGCAAGAGCCCATCGTCGACCAGTTGGAAGCAGCTTCAGTCAGCAATGCGGTTGACACCGAGCCTACGACGGGATCAGAAGATGACGAGCCGGGGGAGGAAGACGACAATGATATCCGGCCGTTGGATCCAATTATATCGCAAACGAAAGGCCGCAAGAGATCTACGCGGATGAAAAGCTCTATTGAAACGGCAACTCAACCTAAAAAGCTGAGAAGGTGTGCATTGTGCAACAAAATGACCGACCACGACAAGCGGAACCATTACAAGGCACTGGGGATAAGTCCAGGGGGTTTGCAAGATGGGGAAGAAGATGACGCCGAAGATGAGGACGGACAAGCTGCAGTGGACCTTTAATTTTTTGTATAAGTTTGACATTTGTAATAATTTTTATTTAAGTTTGACATTTGTAATAATTTTTTCTAATAATTTTTCAACCGAATACCGGAATTATTTTTTCTGTTGTAGCGATTTCTGATGTAGCGGACGGATATGCATAGTCCTAATTTTTTGGTTATCATTTATGTCCGCTATACAATGTAGCGGACGTCATCGCAGAAAAACTTTTGTACAATGATTTTATTGTACAATGATTTTTCTAGCGTTAGTACAATGATTTTATTGTACTAACGCTAGAAAAACTTTTGTACAATGATTTTATGTCCGCTATACAATGATTTTATTGTACTAACGCTAGAAATATATATATATATATATATATATATATATATATATATATATATATATATATATATATGAACGGATGGGTTAGGTTTGAGGAACCCAAGGGATGAATCCATCAAGTTAAATAACTGAGACACTAAGTAGTCACGAGTTGCTCATTAAGAGAATGTTTCTTATTTATAATAGTGAAGTAGTTTCAGTTAGAAAGTTGAGCATTTGCTTAGTATATTAGGGCTACCATGAATAGTAATAAGTTGTTTCTTGAACCACCAAAAAAAAGTTTTCGAAGCGAAGTACAGTTACTGGCATTCTGTTAACAACTCTAACGCCAAATTTTCCACAATATTTTTCTAGCGTTAGTACAATAAAATCATATAAAAATATTTAAGCACCCTCGAAGGATTGTACCTGTCTCTTTACGGGCCAAAGTTTTTACCTTTCAGTTATGCAAATCAGCTCCACCAGAAAGAATAGAAATCAACAAAAGAAAAAAAATATTTGGACCTGACTCATTGAATCATGCAATATCCCCGCTGTTCAAGTGTCTTAGGATTTGACCCCAACGTGAAACATGCCAAAGCAAGAATATAATTGAAAACCCCAGAAAGAGATCGCGAGACATGGCCAAACTCACTTTATGCCACTTTCTTTAGTGGCTTCACTGATGCATATAATATGACCCAAACTCAGTCAAGTGCATAAAAAGAAGAACTCCACGAGTGAATTCACTATCAACAAACTATTCTATATGAACTGTACAGAAGCAAAAATGAAACTTGTTCTTAGAATCCGTTGGACTTCGGATTATCTTTAGGTGTTGATTCAGGTTTTAAGTTTGCGCTTCTTCTCCTCGTGGAGTTTTTTAGCCAACCTGCAAAGTTGAAAAGAACTCCCGTTCATGAAGGAAAATGGATTCATACTTTATGTAGTAAAATGGTCATAGCTATTTTGGATGTTCTTGTTAGTTAAACTTAAGAGGCTAAACATTAATAGGTTCAAAGTTCAAACCTTATGAGAGCTTCCTCATTGGTACCCTTACCACAAGGCTCACAAACACCGGTTTCTAAGTTCACCCTTGTAACTTCTTTCTTTAACAAACTTTCACCGATTTTGATGAGAGCGTCCAGGTTCTTTTCAGTTGCAACATCCAGGGATGACGCTTCATCAGTTAGAGAGTCATCCTGCAGGATTTTCGAGCCAAATGCTTCGTGTAATTTTTGTAGTCCAAAAGTTAGTTGAGAAAAAAAAAACGTTTTTTAAATATTGACAAATCTACATCGAATGCGGGCTATATCTTTATATATCTTCTATAATCGGTTTTAGACTTTATTAACAAGCAGTCAAATAACACGGATAAAAGTCCTCTGGCTCCTTTATATGTACCATATTGTGCCCCCTTCATTTTCAGACGTGTGGTCCAACTTGTGAGAATTACAGTTGGTAGTTAGCAGTAATGAGATTCTTACATCTTACTGGCATTTTAGCTGAACTTTTTCAATGTTATAATTGTGCCTCGAGATGATTTCTTGATCATAAGCTGTATCCATGAGCTCCGTCACATAGGCCTGCAGCCGGTCACCCATGAGTCGAGTTGAACTCACAGCGGATTTGGGTTGTGACACTACTCCCCTTAAAACATAAAAGAATATAGCTAGGTCACGAGTCGTTGGAAAGAATGAGTATCTTCTCTAGAATCGGGCAACTACGCGCACATATGTATTTAATTACTTTTAAAATGGGCATTCGATTAAGGGTGCACGTCAGGAACCGAGATTTGGACTTGGGATCGGGGCAAAGAATGTGTTGCATATCTGCGGTTCGTGTCGAGGACTGAATCAATGCGTTGAGGACTGAATCAAACATTCCCTGTTAACCTAACATAAATGTAAACTGATCAAGAATTCGGCCTTGTTCAAAACAGGTGTAATTTCCAAAGTTAGATAGAGATGTTTTTAATAGTAACAAAAGAGTGATCAGTTGTATATTAATACATTACCATCCTACTGAATGATTCTGAGTTTTTCCCCCATGTACTAGGATTTCAAACCCATATTTCTCCAAGGCCTGGAGTGTTGTAATTTGTTTTCAAACAGTAGAGGTTTTATAAATGTCAAAGGAGACGATGACTTTGCCCTAGATGAAGACTGTAGTTCGAAAATGTGATTTCTCAAATTTGCCCTCTAAAATTGCACCGCAATTATCATAACGAGAACCATACTTCACTTTATAATTGCGACTTCTGAGCCAAAATGGCAGTCTACTAACAAAATTTTACAAAATTCGGTCTTGAGGAAATACGAGTTCTAACTCTAGTACATGGAAAAATGAATTATGGTCATCATGAATAGCCATAGATTGCCTCTTGAATCACCGAGTATTCCTATATACTGGTTATGCCAATCGGTTCCATCATAAAGATTAGAGATCAGCAAAGGAAAAAAATATGTGTACCTTACTCACTGAATCATGACTTTTTCCCCGTTATTCTGATATTAAAAGTGTTGATAGTATTTTATAATTGCTAATAGCACTTTATAATTGTGATTTTTTAACCAAAATCACAATGTGCACGGCACCTCCCCTACTTCTCTCTAGAAAAACGAGAAAAAATCTTAAGCCTCCATAATGCAATTGCTCTCGTTCTCTCCGACTGACCTGCGGGCTGCGAAGGCACTTTCAGTCCGTGGAGGAGCTTGGCATGGTCTTCGGCAGAAATGGGTAGTATATATCTAGAGGAAGGATGCTCAAAAGTGAAAAGCTTCAGACCCATGGCAATAATTTGCAACCCCCATCATCGGTTAGACCAAATCCGTCACCCGATCAAACTTCTCCGGCAATAATCCACCGGCGATAATTTGCAGATCCTTGTTGGCCGGCTTTGTCGCCGCAAGGGTGAAGATGATCGCTCGTCATGATATTTGCGGTTTTGTTTGATGATTTTGTGAAGTCTCTCGATAGGAGAGTTGTTTGTCTTTCAACCTTTGCAGATTTGTTAGTTAATATCCTTTGCTAGTCAAGGAGATGTATATGAGAAAAATTATGCCCAGTACGTTTATATTATTCTGTACTCAAATTCTGTAATGATGGCAAAAAGATGCTCTTTTTGTACTTTTATCATTTTGGATATTCGTTTTGGATACAAAATCCAAATAGTAGCGAAAAAAGGAAAAACACCTTGGAGGTGTTTTCACCTTTTTCCGAGAGTTGAATTCATCTCAGAGAAGAGAAGGGTCACCCCACTTCTGTTCACCCTTTCCCCTCTGAAGATATTCGCCCTTTCTCTCTCTCTCTCTCTCTCCAGTTTCTTCTGGATCTTCAACTCCCTCTCACCCCATCCCCTCAAGCCCATACCGGAAGTTAGAGTTAACTCAGAGCTATGAGATTTCAGATCGATTCACTTCACCATGACGCTCTGAGATTGAAATCAAATTGACTTCACACAGAAAGCAATATTCGACGGAATGGATTACCGGGCGTTTCTTGTTCGCGAACCAGTTGGTCAGCCACAAGTCTATCGAAGGCTTGAGAATCTGAATGACGGCAAGAACACCAACCCAACAGCACATCACAAACAGAAAACCGGTGACCAGACATGCGGTTGCTCCGGCACAAAGCAAAGAAAACCGGTGACCAAACATGCGGCCATGGTAGCGATGAATTTGCAAAAGAATCCCTGTATTATTCTCATATCTCGCAAGCGGTTGTGATGGAGGAAAAGGACACAGTGAGGCACAACAAGAACCAAGTACAGGAGGAATAGAAACAAAGTTCCAAATGACGCGAAATGGGTGTTGTAGAAGTTGGTTTTTGAAAGAAATGTGAGTCCTGAGACAGAGGAGGTAATGGAGGTTACAAACCAGAATTTGACCGGAGAAAGGAAGAAGTTGTGTGCTTTGGAGATGAAAGGTGGGAAGATCTTGGGTTGCAAAAAGAAGACCCACAATCCACAAAGAACAAAAAGAAATTTGGATCGAAAAAAGGAGGAGAGGTAGAACGATGTCTCCGGTGAGGGTAATACCGGAAAAAATGGGGTAACAGTAATGAAAACGGAAATGAAAATGGTAAACATACAAAAACAATGACACAAAAAAGTGGTGAAAAAATAAAAGTACACAACCATAATTTGTGATTGGATACAAAAATATTGAAAACGAAAACACAATTTAAATACACAAAACAAAAAGTGTAAACGTACGGGCCCTATATCATTGATAAGTAATTTTAGAATACCTTTGTCTGTTCCTTCAATAGTCAGGGAGTTTATTGTGACGGGAAGACTTACCAGTAACTTAAACTCGACATGATTTCGTACTAGGAGAAGATTTCCTCCATGAGTTGATTCTTAGGGTCCTTATTGCAAGATGTTTGTTTTATTTTTATCGTTTGAGGTGATGGTCATTCCAGTCGAAAAAATGAAAAAGAAAAAGGAGCAGAGTTCTAACTCTTATACATGGGAAAATTCTCAAATAATAGTAAGGTAAAATACGGTAACACCCCCTCAACTAACCATTTGTGACAAGTATGTCCCTAAACTACAAGTCATGTGGTGCAAGTCCTCATGTGACTCACTTGGATGTTGGGTGACAAAAATGTAAATGAACATTGCCCTCCATTACGCTCCATTTAACGAACCCATTGCAAAACACTCTCACTTCACATCTGATGCCTTAAATTATCGCTTTGCTTCTATCATTTCCTAATAAATATACCTCATTCGTTCGCCCTAAGAAATATAGACACCACTCTTACTGATTTCACCGGCCACACTGAATCAAGCCAGCACAACTCAATCCTCCGCCAAAACCCCACCCTCACTCGATAGCCGTTACCTCCACCATTTTTTATCGAATTGTTAAGCCCGTGAATGTAAGTATGATCTGGTGTTAATAGGAGGAACTCGGCATAGCAAAAATTTGACAAGATGACATTAACTTCCACTTCAACATTAATAAGAAGGTTAAATGTAATTTGCAGGTTATTATTAGTTTCTTATATGCGCTTAAGAGAAATTTGTACAGAATTAGGAAGAGTTTTTGGGCTTTTGAAGTTCTGGGGTGGCATTCACGATGACTGGGACGAGGACATATACATACACTTTTATACCAAAGAGATAAGAAATTCAGAAGAAACTAAATTGGGAAAGTGTAAAGATGTGTATGGAAGTCAGTGAATCATTTTGAAAATATTTATCCAGACACACACATAATAGGAGACAAACATATATGTTAGGTTAGTATATTGGTATTGCGTCCAAATTAGAAGAGTAAAATTGTTTTGAGAGGCACTATGACAAGCAATAGCATGTATATTTTTTGGGCTTTTTCTAAGGATCCTATTGGAATAAGTTCCAAGGTGGTTATCTATTATTTGTAAGTCCAAAGAGTCGAGAGCATTTTTGTTAAAGAGGATGTATATATGTGTCACATGTTATTTCCATCTGTTTTCGAATATCGGATGGGTTATAGTATATAGGCTTGATGAGTTTAAGGGATTATCCATCAAGTTAAATAGTTGAGAGACTAAAATGCCGCGAGTTGCTTATCAAGGGAGTGTTCCTTATTTATAATAGCAGTAAAGTAGTTACACTCGAAAAGTTGAGTATTTTTAAGTATATTATGGTTATCAAAAGAAAAGTGATAGGTTGTCTCTTGAATCACCATATATAGGTTTTGGATAGCTACATACAACCGGTGACTTGTTAACAATTTTTAATATCATTTTTTTGATTTCAGTGTATAAAAGCTATCAAAAGTACTTAAATACCATCGCTAAAAGGTCGTTGCAACTATCTTCTTACATGCCATAATTACCTCTTAATTATGCAAAGCAGATCCACCAGAAAATTTAGACATACACAAAAGAAAAAAATATGTGGACTTGACTCGTTGAATCATGACTATATCCCCGCTGTTCAAGTGTCTTAGACTTCCAACGTGAAACATGCCAAAGCAAGAAAAATTCAAAACCAGAAAGAAATCACATAAAACATGGCCAGAGTCGCTTTATTTCCCACTTTCTTTAGTGGCTTCCCTGATGCATATACATATGACCCAAACCCAGTCAAGTGCATAAAACGAAGAACTCCACGAGTCAATTCACTATCAACAAACTATTCTAAATAAATATAGTACAGAAGGAAAAATGGAAATTGTTCTTAGAATCCGTTGGACTTCGGATTATCTTTAGGTGTTGATTCAGGTTTACGTTTGCGCTGCTTCTCCCCGTGGAGTGTTTTAGCCAACCTGCAAAAGTGAAAAAAAACACCCGTTCATGAAGGAAACTGGTTTCATACTCTTATTATGTAGTAAAATGGTCATAGTTATTCTGGATGTTCTTGTTAGTTAAACTTAAGAGGCTAAACATTAATGGGTTCAAAGTTCAGACCTTATGAGAGCATCCTCATTGGTACCCTTACCACAAGGCTCACAAACACCGGTTTCTAAGTTCACCCTTGTAACTTGTTTCTTTAACAAACTTTCACCGATTTGGACGAGAGCGTCCAGGTTCTTTTCAGTTGCAATATCCAGGGATGACAGTTCATGACTTAGAGAGTCATCCTGCAAGATATGGAGTCAAATGCTTCGTGTAATTTTTGTAGTCCAAATCGGAGATCTATTTGTCGGTACCTTCGAGTAGTGCAAATTAGGCATACCTGAATTCGAAGATAATTATCCCCATATCCAAAAGCTTCGAAAACCATACAAGTGTGAAAATCGACCATATCATCACTTGCTTGTGTGAATACGTTGAGTAACGGGGCTGAACCACCACTTGTCAGCCACCCAAGAATGCCCCAGTTAGCCGCTTCCTCAGCAGAGTACTTCTCTTCATTTTTCATTGAACCAGTTCCTAAAGATAAAACGTGAAGCCTACGGTATTCTTTTGGTAACATAGGAGAGAAGTCGGCATTTCCCTTATTCATCTCGTTCATCAGTATAGTAATAGCAAGCGAAGTCTGAAAACCAAGATATGAACATGAGAAAAAAGAGCACTATTGATCCCTAGATTTAAGTTGTAAATCTTTTTCGCTTACAGATAACATACCGGATTATTAGCGGCTACACCACCATCGATAAGGTTGAACTCTCGTTCTTTTTTAGAAGAATCGCAGGTTTTAAAATAGTGCGCAGGAAGAAAAGTTGGGGCAGCTGAAGTTCCGATGCATATATCTGAGAGAGGGGCATCATAGCTTGGATTGTCCTTCACCTAACGATGTAATTAAACTTATATCATGTTATAATTGTACCACCTTCTTGGTTGTGCAGAATAAGACTGTAGTGCAAGTTAGATACATAAAATCTAGCAGAGAAACAATAAGGTAAATTCTAACCCGGTAGCTTGAGAAAATTGTTGGCTGCAGTTTCTTGACGTCAAAGGTTGGAATCACAACATTTGTCAATGTCTGGCTCAAATGTATTTTCTCAAGTTTTTTCTTCACAATCTTACGGAGATGCTTGCCATCATATCTAGGGCCCCATAGAGCCTTGATCACTCTTGCAGCATAACTGTTGATTCACCAATGAAAGAGAGAGCATGCATTTATTTTAGCAAAATATGTAGCAGAAGCATCAGTCGATTATGCATGATGTTCCATTCAAGGTCATTACCATTCTTGAGGAAATATTTTAGGGCAATGATCAAGATAGAATTGCTTGATATCCTTAGCAGAAAACATGGGGCGTTTGTCTTTATTTGGGGCAGTCAGCATGGCAGTCACAAGACCACCAGTACTCGTCCCAGCAATCACATCAAAATAGTCTGCGATTCTTGCATCCTTATTATCATCCAGTTTCTGCATTAGGTTCAAAATTCATTATTCTGGAGTACACAGACGAGGACACAGAGAAAGAAATTTACAAAAGGTCGTCGTTGCGCATTTAACAACTAAACAAAGCAAAGTTACATTCTGCGTAGCTTAAGTTGGTGTCAAGCATGCAAGTCTACTTTCTTTCATGCAAATCGTGATGATATGTAGCTTCAAATCCTTCATACCTGAATCTCAGACTCTAAGAATGCAAGGATTACTCCTGGAATAATTCCTCTTATGCCTCCTCCGTCAATGCTAAGAACGGAGACTACATTCCCAAAAGCTGGAACTTGCGAGGCAGAGTTCCTTCTTTCCTTGAAAGCTTCACACGACATGCGTGCTAGAGAGAGAGAGAGAGAGAGAGAGACGGGAGATTGTTCTGCTTAATATTGTAGCAAGCAAGATATTACAGGCACAAGGAGTATGGGGAGGGATGAATAATTAAATCATCATGGACATAAAAGTCGGACTTCATAGTCATTCATCTCAACAAAAAGATCAGTATGAGACTATGGGGGAGGAAAAAAAAAGCAGCTTTTGTAAAGTTGTTTGTCTAGTTTTTCAATAATTGAGTTCGCTCTAAAGGACTATCACATATTTTTATATGGGTGCGCATTGAACTGTCTTGCTTTTTTTTTCTTGGGTTGATGTGCTTGCTGAATGGTTACATGTGAAATGACATTAGAATTCACATCTGTAAAGCTGAGAAGAGGGCTTTTCCATTTGGTTTGTTGATACCTGTTGAACTCGACATATTCAGTAGGGGTAAGAGCGGTTCGGTTCGGTTTGGTTCGGTTTGAGGGTCAAATCACAAACCGAACCAATAGACCTCGGTTCACAAATTCTTAAATCAAACTGAACCAAGACACATCGGTTTGATCGGTTCAAACGGTTCAGTTTGAACGGTTCAAACGGTTCAAATTGAACGGTTCCGATCGGTTCATGTCAAAATTCCAAAGCTAATTTTCCCAATCTTAAATCTTAATATCTAACATGAATTGTATTTTAACATGAGTTGTATACTATCGTTCTTGAATCTTATCATGTTTACACTTTACACTACAGGAGCTATAATATAAATGATGCACGTTGGAAGACCCAATAGATTAGAATTAGAAGAGTTGTTCCATTTATGTGAATACCAACAGAATATAAGAAGCTCAGTTTAACGATCTATCTTATGCCTCTAAAGTCTAAAATTTTCAAAATTGAAATCAGCAGCTAAAATTGAAATATTAAAATCAAAATCGAAATGGGTAAAAGCTAAAAAATTGAAATCAAAATTGAACTCACCTGCTCACTGTTCAGAAGCCGAAGACAGCACTTCAATCCGAGAAAACCCAATTGCAATTTAGGAAATAGAGAGAGAAAACTACTTCAATCCAAGAAAATTCGACTGCGGTGACCCTTAATCTTCCATGGCCAAGTCAGATGCAACAGATAGAGAGAGAGAGGGCGTGTGGCCGCGAGCTAGGAAGAAAAGCGTAAAACTGCGGATAACTGAATCTTGAGTGCCGATTGGTTTGGTTCCATCATCCGTGATCTGCAATTTGTATTATTTGTGGGTTTTTTGTCTCTAAAGAAAAAGATTGGAAGTATTATCTGTGGGTTTGTTGTCTTTGAAGAAGAAGATTGGAAGAGATCGAAGACTGAAGTAGCCATGGAAATTGGGAAGGAAAGAGGGGTGGCTGAAGACTGAAGTCAAATCTGAAGGAGTTAGCCTTAAGATGAGCCGTGAGCAGAGTTATTCTACTCTGGTTATTAAGTTAACCAGGGTAAGATATATATATTTTTAATAATTATATAACCTCGGTTCGATTTAACGAATGTTTGGAAAACCTGAACCGTGGATCGAACCGAACCGGTCTCGGTTTGAAAATCTCAATTCAAACCATTCAAACTCATCAACGGTTTGGATTCGATCGGTTCGGTTCTATCGGTTTGAACGGTTCGGATCGATTTTATCGGTTCGCTGCTCACCCCTAATATTCAGTGCCAATAATGTGCATGTGAGGAGGAGTTCTGCTCTTCGGTTACCAGGTGCAGCAGGTCTTGTCTTCTCACAAGTTGGCATCTGCAAACATTCTGTGTCCCACTCTGTGTGTGGGAAGGTCTATGGCCTTCGCTATTGAGTTGAATCGCACCTACACTGCCCCGCTGGGAACATGAAAAAGGAGATACTGTAGTTAGTAATAGAGCCATTCCATTTAGGGCGAGACAAACTCTTTTCTAAAGAGCCATTCCGTTCAGGGCTAGACAGACTCCATTTGTCAAAAAGAAAGCTTGAGATCCACGATCTGAAATGTAGCAAAAATAGGTTCGAATATTCTTAACTTTGTCAATCTAATGGAAGCTCCAGATGGCCCAAATTAAAAAACAGATAGAGACCAAGGTGATAATCTAATGAGTCGAGGCTAAAAAGAGATGACAAGAAAATCCTACGTGGTCTCCATTTTTCTCTCAATGCTTGGATTAGTCAAATCATAAACAACGAGGCCTACCACATTGTGGCTGATGGTGAGAGACAAGTTGGGTGGTGAGGGACCGAAGAAGTAGGAAAAGATAAGTATAATATGCAAAAAGTAAATTAATAGTGGTTTTAGTGTGACTAAGGTTACGTTTGACGCGGTTCTTTTTTTCTCTTTTTTTTTTCAGTTTTAAAAATTAAAAAAAAAAGTACGTTTGGTAACAATTTTTTTTTCTTCTCCAATTTAAAAAATTAGTTTTTAAACTGAAGAGTAAAAAAAAACTCCAAAAACTGATTTTTTTTTCACTTTTGATTTTTTTTTGAGACCACCACCACTACTCTCCCACCGCCGGCTGCCGAAAGCCACCTTCGACCGCTGGCGACCACCGTCGGCGACTGCCGGCAGCCACCTCGGCCGACGGCAGCCACCTCCGGCCGCCGACGACCACCACGACCACCATCGGCCACCACCACCACCGTCGACTACCGCTAGTCCCACCACTGCAAACCATCCAAAAAAAAAAGTCAAAATAAAAAGGATTACCAAACACTAAAAAAAAATAAGGGTTATCAAACACCCTCTTGTTTTTGTAAAAAAAAATAAAATTAAGCTACTCTTTAAAAACTGAAAATAAAAAAAAAGTTTTGTCAAACCAACCCTAAGTACATCAACTAAATTGGTAGTTGAAAATGTAACAATGTTTTAGGAATAGAAAACTGCTTTACTTTATTCACTTTTTTTTTCAATAATTTCAGGGTAATCATTTCTTTTCCGGATAAAATTATGAAAAATAAAGAAACTCTTTTATGGGAACCTTTCAAGTGCATTTGAAGTTTGGGCTAATTACACCCATGTCCCTGAGGTTATGGGGTAATTACAGTCAAGGACACAAAGTTTCAAAATGTAACATTTCGTGACAAAAAATGTTTCAAATGTATCACCCGTATCCATCCGTTAGGGTTCCATCCAAAAAGTTTACTGTTCATCATTACGTATTTTAAAAATGACAATACTGTCCAATACTACCCTTATACCATATAGGGTATTTTATTACGTATTCATACGTATTTTTTAAATTAGGGTATTTTCGAACCCATATTTTTTTACTTTTTCTTATCATTAGGGTTTGAAAATTATGGTTTTGAAACCCTAATTTGAATTAGGGTTTCACAAATTAGGGCTTCAAAACCCTAATTTTGAAATTTTAATTTCTAATTCTATCTCTCTTCAAATTTTTTATTTTTTAATATGGTTTTTAATTTCCTTAAAATACTTTTTTTTTTAAAATATGAAAAACCCTAATTCTCATCCCCTCCCCCCACCCCCCAGCTCCACCCTAATTTTCATTCTCCCTAAATTCTAACTCACGCCGCCGCCGCCTAGCCATGCTGTCGTTGCCCCATCTCAGCCCCACCCACCCCGCCCTCCCCTCTATCGCGCACCACCTCAATCATTCACGGTAGCCCCGTTTACCTCGGCGCCGCCGCCACAATGGCCCGCCGCAACCAAATCAGATCCAGCCACCCCCGGTAACCACCACCATCACCTTCCGTCACCCCTACCCTTGAAATCTACTCAGCCACTACGTAGTCGGCCTCGCCACAACCCCCAACAGATCCCGGTCTCACCTCTCTCACCTTCGTACACCACCGACGACCGATCAACCACCATAATTGTATCTGCGATCCTCCATCATCTCCGTAACCCAGCACCATACCCACGGCCTTCCACCATCATCAGATATGTTTCTCTTTTTTTATTTTGGTTATTATTTAACATAAATCTTGTTTCTGTTGTGGGTTAGTGCAGTGTATTGATCGACGGTGGCGTTGTGGGCGTTGTGTATAGCTTGCTCCGGCGTAAGGGGCACGACGGTGGTGTTGGGGTGGGTCACGGCAGTGGTGCATGGTAGTTGGTCATAGTTTGTGAGGGTATGGTTGGGGTATGTGTACATGACTGGCTGGGAAGAAAGAGAGGAGAAAGAAATATAAGAGAGAAATTACATTTTAAAAGTAAAGAGTGGCATGTTAAGAAATTACATTTTAAGTCATGGGTAATACGGTCATTTTGCTAAAACCGTTAGGTATTCTTCTATTCCGTTAGGGCAAAGGATATAAGTGTTAATTTTTCAAACTTATGGATACGAGTGTAATTACCCCCTAATTTCAGGGACATGGGTGTAATTAGCCCTTAAAATTTTAACAAAAGAAAATCAGGGATAGGTTCAAAATTGCTTAGCTCTCGCTGATTTGCTCTCTTCGATTACAGGGTCGGCACAATTATTGATATCTTGTCAAATGAAGGTCATGACACTTATCCAAAAATTGTGGATTTGGAGCAAAATATTACCATCAGCACTGAGCTGGGAATTTTCCGAAATAGCTCTCAAAGCTTTCAAAGCTTTCAAAGCATCCGACTCCACGACCACTGTATAGAACCCGCATTTCCAAGCAACATCCGGTCCACGCCAAACAGCTCGTCTATTATTCTTAAATTAAATTTCAGCCTTTTGCATAAATCCAAAAGCCCAATTCCCACAGTGATCGTGATATAAGTTCAGTAAAGTGATCAGAGAGAGAGAGAGAGAGTCATAGACTAGTCTAATTGATGTTGTAAGTTCAGTAAAGTGTGCCTCTTGTACTTTGGTCCAAACAAGGTGGAAAACAGAAAACACTTTTCTGAAAACAAAGGGATTACGTATCATTAGCTCTATAATACAAGAAACAGTGGAGAAGAATGTGATAATATGTCTTGGATAAAAAAATTCAGAATGTGTGGGTGTCCCACATCGATTATTTAAAGAAGATTGTGACTTGGACTTAAGTATATAAGTCTTGTCTTATATTGATTATTTAGAGAAAGTCACCACTTATCTCTAAGTATATATATGTTATCTTGTATTGTATTTTCGGAACAAGAGAGAAGAGTCATTCTTTGAATAAGAAGAGTCTTTTTTTGAAGAGATAAAAAAGAATAATCGTTCTTTGAGTAGGAACTCATTCTGTGAGAGGGTTTGTTGAGAGACAAGAAAGGTCTGGAGAAATCGGAGTAGGCTTTCGCCGAATCACGTAAATCTTGTCTCTCTTTTCTGTTATTATTTTCGATTCTTTCTTTTATTATTTGGTACAGAATCTAGTATATTCCTTTACAAAGAATGCTTTTGTTGACCTCCTGGACGACTTGGAAAGCTATAACCGATTGAAATCGCACTTTTCTTCATATCAATTTACATAACAGATAAGTAGGGTAATAGAGGGAAAAAGCAGCTTTTGAAAAGTTGATTGTCTAGTAAGTTTGTGAATAACTGGGTTTGCCCTTGACTATGCAATCGTTTTCAGGCAAGCGCACCACTGATCTTCATATCAATTTACATAACAGATAAGTAGGGTAATAGAGGGAAAAAGCAGCTTTTGAAAAGTTGATTGTCTAGTAAGTTTGTGAATAACTGGGTTTGCCCTTGACTATGCAATCGTTTTCAGGCAAGCGCACCACTGATGCGACAGAATGTGTCCATAAGGGTGCGTACTGATTTGTTTCTTCCTATCCTTTCGGTCACTGTACGTGATGAATTGTTACCTTTCAAGTCTCAATAACGTGGTTTGAAATGTGATGCTGATCAAAGGACTTTTCCCACGTACTAGTTCAACTTGTCAACAGTAATTGACGTATTGGCTTCATTTCCTGAAACCCTATGTACAGCATGGAGATTGTAGAGATACTTGTATCTAAACTGCGCAAGTTTTCTTTGTCGCTGGTATCTTATCGTGATATGTTTGCCATTATCCTTCATTTTGTCAGATCTGGGGGTTTGAGGGTTCAAGTTTCTGGCTTGCATTTGGTCCCTTGTGTTGGTTCAATCTGCATTAGGTTCTATTTGTGCACTCAATGAGTACTGATTTCTTTCTCACTAACTTCTATCTCCACCCAGAAGTTGTGATTGCCATTCCCTCTTATATTGATCACTATCAAATGACTATCAAACTCTGAGATGAAATGTAAAGACAAAAAAACACTCTAGCTAGCTATCTGTGAACAGAAAATCAGTGAGGGACTTTGCTTGCTATTATTTTGACTTGAAAAGTCCGTGGATTAAGTAAATTCAATGTGGCCAGAGGTTTTGTTTTTTTGTCGCCCAGCAGAAAAGATTAATCTTGAGTAGGCAAAATAAGGAAAAAATAGTTTGTTGAGGAAGGCGGCATTTGTCCAAGGGGCTATTTTCTTTAGCTAGCTTTAGGCTTCGTTTGACAAATTTTTTTTTTTGGTTTTCAGTTTTTAAAGAGCAGTTTTTTAAAGAGCAGCTTAATTTTTTTTTTTTATAAAAACAAGTGGGTGTTTGATAACCCCTTTTTTTTTTGAGATTTTTTTTTTTGGTGTTTGGTAACCCTTTTTATTTTGACTTTTTTTTTTTGGTGGTTTGCGGTGGCGGTGGCGGTGGTGGGGCGTAGCGGTGGTCGACGGTGGTGGTGGTGGTGGCCGACGGCCGGAGGTGGCTGCCGGCAGTCACCGGCGGTGGTGGCCGGCGGCCGGAGGTAGCTGCCGGCAGTCTCCGGCGGTGGTGGCCGGCGGCCGGAGGTGGCTGCCGGCAGTCACCGGCGGTGGTGGCCGGCGGCCGGAGGTGGCTGCCGGCCGTCTCCGGCGGTGGTCGCCGGCGGCCGGAGGTGGCTGCCGGCAGTCTCCGGCGGTGGCTGCCGGCAGTCTCCGGCGGTGGTCGCCGGCGGCCGGAGGTGGCTGCCGACAGTCTCCGGCGGCCGGAGGTGGCTGCCGGTGGTCGCCGGCGGCCGGAGGTGGTTGTCGGCAGTCTCCGGCGGTGGTCGCCGGCGGCCGGCAGTCTCTGGCGGTGGTCGCCTGAGGTGGCTGCCGGCGGTGGGAGGGTGGTGGTGGTGGTCGAAAAAAAAAACCAAAAGTGAAAAAAAAAACCAGTTTTTGGAGTTTTTTTTTTTACTCTGCAGTTTAAAAACTGGTTTTTTAAATTGAAAAAAAAATGGTTACCAAACGCTCTTTTTTTTTCAGTTTTTAAAACTGAAAAAAAAAAGGGAAAAAAATTTTGTCAAACGGGGCCTTAGTGTCTTGTGTGCAAGTACGTATAGTTTTTGCAAAAGTCATTTGCAGTCAAAGAAATAGGTGGTACAATCACTCATAACTCCAAAGCACACATTTCATGAGTTTTATTCTCTGATTAATACATGTTTAAAACTTACTTATCAATATACTTTATTTTAAAACTTATTTACCTTCATACCACATTTTTAGAAATCGCTATTTGAAATCACGATTTCAAAGTCAAACAGCGATTTCTATTTTAAAGTAGAAATCGTTGTTTCAAACAGCGATTTTCAAAAGTGTGGTATGCGGGTAAATAAGTTTTAAAAAGGAGTAAATTAGTAATTAAATTTTAAACATGTATTAATTAGGGAAAAAAAAAACTCCACGTTTCATTGCCAATAGCTATACTTTTTTCGCAGCAGGGCTAGCCTTTCATTTTGTCCTTAAAAGAGATGGATTTGAATTTTGACAAACCTACATAAAAATACAGGCTAAATCTTAATTTTCTATAATTTGTTATAGACTTTGCTAACATACAGTCAAAAAACATGTAGAACGTAACAGCAATGCCAAGTAGAATCTCATATTATGGCAAGTGCATTGGAGATTTTTATTCACTTTTTTTTTTGTTCGATGGGCACATGTGATATTTATCATATGTCAACTTGCGTGTACCATACTAAGCTAATTTCAACTTGCGTGTATCATATGTCAACCTGCTATTATCCTAATTTAATTCCAACATGAAATGCTCAACTTTAATTGGAAATGTTCCATAGAGCAATTACGAAATCAAAAAATGACGGGAGTGCAACTTCAAGTCCAGTGTTGTCCTATAATTTAAATTTTGATGGGACTATTTTCCTAGGAGATCAGACTATTGGGATTGTTATAAGAAATTACAGAGAAATATTTTACGTGGGTCTTTCTACATGGGTAAAAAATCAATCTGAGACACAAATGACTGAAATTTAGTTACTTTTTCGGCCATGGAATTTGGGATAAAGTGCGGATTTTGAGATGAGATAGTGGAAGATAATTCGGCATCCGTCGTCAACGCTATCAGAAGAAGGCTAGTGATCTGGGGCAGAGCTGATGCATGACCAGACCCCTCAAATTTTGGAATTTTTTTAGTCTATTAAATATTAGAAAGTATATTTAAAATAGTTTAAAAAATATTGCTATATTGTAAAATTAATGTATCGTATTCTTTTTCATTGTGTTTTTAACTTTTTGTTTTACTAGCCGCCATAATCTTTGTCTTTATCTTTTTCTTGCTCCATCTTCATTTTTCTGAATTTAAATTTCAAATCTTCAGATTACAAAAAAATACGATAGATCAAGCTTAATTTTTTTAGTTTAAAATCTTAAAGTATGTTAATTTTCACATACAATATTGTCTTCGTATAATTAATTATCAAATTAATAGTAAGTATTTACATGTAAGAGTTAAGTTTCTATAATATAAGATTAGTAATTTGTTTACTAACCTTATCAAATTAAATAAATTATTATGAATGATAAAATTATACAATTAAATTAATTATATTTTTGTTTACTTTTCAAAAAAAATTATGCTAGACGTCAAATTTTTTTATCATTTTTTGCGCCCCCCCCCAATTAGACTTCATGGATCTGTCAATAGTAGTAGTCCTGATTGAGGATACAAATAAGATGTTAGGCTGCTTTCAATCTAACAAAATTGTATGCGCCAAAAGAACTGGCAATTATGTTGCACATAGACTACCAAAATATGCTATCATTTGTAGAAATTGTAAACTTTGGATGGAAGAAGCACCTGATAATATAGTACCAGCGATCCTCAAAGATGTATCCGACCAAAATGAATAAGATCGTCTTTCATAAAAATAAAAAATAAAAAATAAAAAAGAAAGAAAGAAAAAAAAAAGTCCAACGTGATACATGCTAACACAATAAAATAATTTAAAACCCGGAAAGGAATAAGATGACACACGGCCATAATATTCTCTCTTAACTTTATTTCCCACTCTCTTTAGTGGTTTGACTGTAGCTTATAAAACTCAAAATAGGCAGAGGATACAAGGAAAAACTCATAACAAAAACATTTCAACTACTCACAAAAGAAAATTATCATGAAAGCATAAGATTTTCAACATTAATATTTGTGACAAGACTTGTAATTAAAAAAAGTAGATATATGAATAAAAATGCAGAAGGACCAAGTCCTACGGCAAAGGCTCTAATAAATGTCCTCTAAAAGATGAAAGAGCTTTGTAACATACACACACCAAAAGTCTTCTACAAAAATTAAAGAAATAATCTCTAGATATGGGCCTATTTAAATAACACTTATACTGTTTATAAGAAGCAATTATTGTTCAAGTAAATATCATCGTAAACTCGATGCATGTTTATGGACCAATGAAAAGTTATATATATATATATATATATATATATATATAGGGAGCCGATCCACACCCACTAGTGGATATTATCCACCCAACCGCAACAAATTGTTGCGGTTGCTAATCATTTCCCCCCTCCCCCCACCCCCTCATGTCCTTCCCCCGCCCCCCATCCCCCTCATGTCCTCCCCCCCCCCCCCCCCAAAAAAAACCCAACCGCAACTAAGAGTTGCGGTTGGCCTCTTATCCATGGCCCCTACGCCCCCTCCCCCCACGTGGTGCCCCCTCCCCATGGCCCCACCCCTTCCCCCTCCGTGATGCCACGTGGTGTCCTCCCCCTGAAGCTTTGGACGCAAAGTCTTCTGCAATTTTTTTTTCTTTCGCAGCCTTTGACTACTGCTCACTCACGGACTTTTTTTTTCTCTGTCTTCTTTCATCTCTCTCCCTCACTTTTCTCTCTTTATAATCCCTTCTCCCCCGAACCCTTTCTTCCACTCTCCATCGTCTTTACCGACTGTCTTCTAACTCCATATCTCACCTACATAATCTCCACAACAATACAAACAAAAAATTTTACGCTAGAAGATCGGTAGATTTTTTCGCTAGAAGATCGGTGGATTTTTCTTCAAATATATCAAGTCAAAACAAGTAAGTAATTTGAATTTTCTTATAATTCAATGTTAATTTCAAATTGTTCTTACCAATGGATTGTTTAAATTGTGTTATGCTTAAATTGTTCTTACCATAGTCTAAAATTTGTGTTTTTTGACAGTTTTTCATGAATTTATAAAAAATAGCTAGAGCTACATTTTGTCAAAGTGTAAAAAAGAGACCCTAGTTATTCTTAAAATATCTATATCAGAGAAAAATTTCAGATTTTTCCAAAGACTGGAAAAGGGTTAACTGATACAGGGAACCTTGTAATTTTGCAGTGTAATTTAAAATATCAAACTAGAGCGATTTCGCGCGAAACTTTTATAAGAACCCTAGGATGTTGGGAAGTTCCATTTCCTAGGAATTTGGACCATTCTGAAGTCATTGCCTATTTTTTGGCCGAAAGCTTTTACGCGTTCGATCCGGACACCAGGTCGGGATTTTTTGGCGAAAAGTTCGTAAAATACTTTTTAGATCAAGAATAAATTCAGGAAGCTTAAAATAGCATTTCAAAGCACTTTTGAGATTTTCTGATGCCAGGGGGCATTTTGGTAAATTGCCACCCCGAGAGGGTATTTTGGTAATTTTACGGTATTAAGGTTTTCAAAGGACTTTTTAGTCCAGAAGTGTAAGTCAAACACCTGAAAGGTTATTTTCGTTAGGGCGATAATGAACCCCTGGGGGCATTTCGGTAATTTGCCGCTCATCGGGGGTATTTTGGTAATTGAACATTGTAAAATTTTACGGTCAATGAAGGAAATAAATTTTAACGCCATGTGTGTTCCTAAGGTGCAACACTATGTTTGTTTAATGTGAATACGAAACGTAATTGTCGCTAAAGGTGAAAACTTAATTAGACAGTTTTTCACGAATTTATAAAAAATAACTAGAGCTAGATTTTGCCAAAGTACAAAAAAGAGAGCCTAGTTATTTTTAAAAGATCTAGGAATTCGGGCCATTCCGAAGTCGTTGGCTAATTTTTTGGCCGAACGGGCTTTTACGCGCTCGATCCGGACACCGATTCGGGATTTTTTGGAGAAAAGTCCGTAAAATACTTTTTAGATAAAGAATGAATTCGGGAAGCTTAAAATAGCATTTCAAAGCACTTTTGAGATTTTCTGATACAAATGGGCATTTAGGTAAATTGCCAACCCGATAGGGGTATTTTGGTAATTTTACTGAACGCGAGAGGGGTATTTTGATAATTTTATGGTGTTAAGTTTTTCAAAGGACTTTTTAGTCCAGAAGTGTACGTAAAACACCTGAAAGATTGTTTTGAAGCTGGTTTGGGGCGTTAGGGTGATAATAAACCCCCGGGGGCATTTCGAAAATTTGTCGCTTACCGGGGGTATTTTGGTGATTGAACATTGTAACACAACTGGAGGAAATAATTTTTATTTTATTTAATTCTATGACTTGTTGAGAATGATATACATTTTTATTTTTTAGATTTCAGTATCAATATGGATGCAACTGGAGGAAATACTTTTTGTGAAGGTTCTGATCCACCTTACTTGGGTCAAGTTTTTCAAACACTGGACGAAGTTGAAGCATACTATAGAGCATATTCGAAAACGATAGGTTTCGGTATTAGAATTAAGACGAGTAGAAAACGGGCGAATACAGATCAAATTTGTGGAAGACTATTTGAGTGTCATAGAGGAGCACCGTATGTACCCCCGGTTGTTCAGGTCAGTGACGAAGGGCCAACAAGACAAAGAAAACGGGACACATTTCCGGGTACCGGCTGCAAGGCCCATGTGTATGCAGTACACCGGAGAAATGAAAGCCATTGGGTTGTGACGGGAGTGGAGTTGAGCCATAATCATCAGTTGATGACCCCTAGTAAGATTAGTCAAATTCATCAACACCGAGAAATAAGCGCGGCACACAGACAACTGATATTTACAATGGCCGAGGCTAAAATTCCACCTTCTAGAATGATGGGGGTTTTCTCAAGCCAGGTTGGGGGGATTGACAAGTTGAGTTTCAACGAAGTAGACCTTCGAAATGAACTTCGTGTTCAGAGGAGAGAGTCTTTCGGTAAGAGTGATTCTCAAGCTACACTTGATATCTTTAGGCACCTTCAGAGTGAGAATTCTGGCTTTTTCTATAGTCTCCAACTGGATGATGAGAACCGCATTAGTACTATATTTTGGGCGGATGCCCGTTCTAGAGCTGCTTACCAAAATTTTGGGGATGTTGTGACGTTTGACACCACATACCGCACAAATAAGTACTCTATGCCTTTTGCTCCGTTCACCGGGGTGAACCACCACTATCAGTCAATCTTGTTTGGCTTTGCCCTGCTTAGGGATGAGACGGAGGAGTCATTTACGTGGTTATTTGAAACGTGGCTTAAAGCAATGTATCATATTCCTCCAAAGACCATCATCACCGACCAAGATCTGGCAATGAAAAATGCAATCGCTAAGGTCCTTCCAGATACTCACCATGGCCTGTGCACATGGCACATAAGCAACAAATATCCCGAACGGCTTCACAATGTATATGCAAACCATCCGACATTCAAGACTGACTTTAATACATGTGTGAAGAAATCGTTGACGGTAGACGTGTTCGAGGAGAGGTGGGCCAAGTTAATGGATGACTACTATTTGCACAATCATGAATGGTTACAATCGTTGTATGAGATCAAGACACAGTGGGTCGGTGCCTACACCAAGCAGTTTTTTGCAGCCGGAATGACTACGACCTCGAGAAGCGAAGGTATGAATGCATTCTTTGATGGGTACGTAGGCCATTCTTCTAGTATACAAGAGTTCGTACTAGAGATGCAGAAAGCTCTTGACAGGCAATTTTTCCTTGAGAGAGAAGCCGACGCGGCTACAGTTTACAAAGAAAGAGCCATAGTAGTCTTTTCACCTTTGGAGGCTCATGCGGCTCAAGTCTATACAAAGGAAATGTTTAGACAGTTTCAAGAGGAACTGCTAAAGTCGAATCAATATAGCATGACAAAGTTGCATGAGTATTCCACCAGAGATCTCAAGGTTTATGCGTTGACAAATGTGACGAATTTCGCCAATCCGTGCTCTTCGTCGGCTCCGAGGAGCAGAAGACATTTTACCGTTGCAGTTTGTAAGGACACCGGGTTGGTTAATTGCAACTGTCAACTGTTTGAGCATAAAGGTATACTTTGTCGACACGCGTTAAGGGTTTTTAGCGCCAAGAATGCTTATGAAATCCCTCCACAGTATATCTTGGAACGGTGGACGAAGGAAGCCAATAGAGTCCACGGTCACATTCCTTACGTGCCCAATGTTTCAGTTGATTTCGAGCAATCTGAGACGCTGCGATATAATCACCTTTGTAACATCATGCACGGTTTATCATTGGATGCAGCGTCAACATTCGATGGGTACAGGTATCAAGTTGAAGCAGCCGCACGGGATAAGGCTAACCTTGCACAGTTTAGGGCGGCATTACCGGAAAGAAGAGACAGACCGCTCAATCGAGCTTCACAGCCAGTCATTGACGGCACTAGCCTGCAAGGTGAGGAGGACGACATTTTTGATCCGATTATTTCTCAAACAAAAGGGCGAAAACGAGCAATACGCATGAAGAATCCGATTGAAGAAGCAACGGGTCAAAAAAAATTGCGAAAGTGTGCGTTGTGTAATAAGATGACTGATCATGACAAGAGAAACCATTATAAAGTGTTAGGTATCGAACCTGGCAGTATGGTCGAAGAGGACGATGATGATGATGAGTGTTAGGGTTAATGGTTCAGTTGTATAAATTGAACTTTTATAATGATTAAATTTGTGATTTGGTTTGTGGAATCATAACTTCCGAAAAATAACGTAGTTTTTTTTGTCACTTTTTTTTTGCTCATTGCACCTTTGGGAAAAAACGAGACACATTATTTTTTGGGTTTTCCTACGAAGGCCCTGTTCGGGCACACTTTAGGGGCCCAATTCATAACTTCCGAAAAATTACGTCGTTTTTTTTGTCACTTTTTTTTTGCTCATTGCACCTTGGGCACGCTAGTTAGCCCATTTGTATCAATTTCGGGAAAAAACGAGACACATTATTTTTTGGATTTTCCTACGAAGGCCCTGTTCGGGCACACTTTAGGGCCCAATTCATAACTTCCGAAAAATTACGTCATTTTTTTTGTCACTTTTTTTTTGCTCATTGCACCTTAGGCACGCTAGTTAGCCCATTTGTCCAAAATGCACCAATAGTAATAGTAAGGCTAATTCAATTTTCAAAGCTTAATATCCAAAATACAACAATAGTAATAATAATCCATACGAACGTCTATTACATATCAGGATAATGGTAAGGAAGGCGTCTAGCTACACCCTTTTTCAGCTCCCAGGCTATCCTATATCTAAACGTCAGGGCATCGTTTCGAGACCACGTATCATATTCGAGCACATCCGAGCGAGCTATGTAGTCCATGTACTTGAGGACGTAAATCCCGCAATCATGACTGTTATATTGCTTTGGTCGGTTTTGTATTGTCACGACCGTCCAAGGATCAATCATTGTTTTGCTCGTGATGGCTTCCCCCTTAAAATGTCGGCACGCTAGTGGAATGATAGTAGTCTGCATCCAACAATAAAAAAGGATATCAAGCCTATATAACAAGAAGAATAGACAATGAGCGAAGGTCAAGAAATATAAACTAACCACCGCATTGATGTACGTGGAGTACACCTGCGCCAGCTGCCGACCAGGTCCGTCTTCCCTTAGGCTATCGTATATGTGGACCACTTTATTCTCTGGAAAAAGAACTAATAGGAAGAAGTGGCTTGCATGAAGAGCAGGTAGCATGATTAGGTTCGCCTCAGCTGCGTGACATTGATAGTCCGCGTTCAAGTAGGAAAGCACGTTTGCAGATGGTCTCCATTCACCCTTGCTTGTCCCTCGCGTCCTCCTCCATTCTGTGAACTCCTTCATGCTATTCACCATGAAGGGGATAACAAAAGAGGCATACATGTTGAGCTTCAAAGTTTGGCAGGTGTTATAATTTAGCTCTCTAACACGGAGCAGATCTATATACGCGTCAATAAGAAAATTTGAAATATCTGTGTTTGCCGCCAACAGTCTTAGATCAGAGTGAGCTAGGAATCCTGAAACTGGAAAGTCTGCTGTAGCGATTGGCTCATGCCCAAAGTAGTGCCGGTCGATCCAATCCCGTTTGGCCGGACTCAATGGCTTCGTCGGTTGTCCTTTATCCGACCGGATGCTTGGGCGCGATGCCTGGATTCCTACTTGGGTCACCTGACTCTGGCGCCGATAGTCATACGCGTCAGGAGGCAAGCGAGTAGATGGCTCCCACACCTGACTCTGGGGCTGATGGTCGTACGCGTCAGGATGGAAGCGACTAGACGGCTCCCACACCTGACTCTGGGGCTGATGGTCGTACGCGTCAGGAGGGAAGCGAGTAGACGGCTCCCACACCTGACTTTGGGACTGAGAGTCGTACGCGGAAGGAGGCAAGCGAGTAGACGGCTCCCACACCTGACTCTGGGGCTGATGGTCGTACGCGTCAGGAGGGAAGCGAGTAGACGGCTCCCACACCTGACTCTGGGACTGAGAGTCGTACGCGGAAGGAGGCAAGCGAGTAGACGGCTCCCACACCTGACTCTCGGGCTGATGGTCGTACGCGTCAGGAGGCAAGCGACTAGACGGCTCCCCTTGGTAACCCCGGTACGCAAGACTAAAGTTTTGAACTTCAGTCTTGTACCTCTCAATGGACCTCTTGAGATTGTCAGGAGCCTGCGCGACAAACCAGTCAAACCCCTCCAGCTGCTTGAACACCTCAGTGCCCTGGTCAACCTAAAAAACATGCATACAAAATATGGCTAATCATTTCAGGCATGGTAGATAAGGCACGCAAATAAAAATTGAAACAACACTAGCCTGACTTACAATGTTTAATGCCCAGAACTGGTCATAGATCTCACGTGGTGCATACGATGTCTTCCTCGCCTGGGAAGGGCGATTCACCCTCGTGCGCGTCACCTTGAGAAACCATTGCAGGTACTCCTCAATGCTGATGCTGTCGGCCTTCAGCGATACAAGGCTATCATATGTTTCTTGCCAGGTATTCCACTGTTGCACCTCGTCGCTCAACAAATTCAAGGCATCAGGCACCTCGAAGTTCGGCCCTCGACCACTCCTGTACGACCGCATGTCTACAGCGGGTTTTGGTATCCCTTGTAGACAGCCAGCTTGTCTCATAGCTCGATCGGGCATCTGAAACTCACATACTTCGAAGTGAATAAGCGGCACCCGAACCAAACCTGCCAGCACGTACGACACCGGAAGTTGCCAACACCACTCATCCAACCGATGCATCACCTTGCTATATGGCTGCCATGTCACCTGGGATGCATTGAGTATCTCTAGTTCCCCCCGATAGAACTTTAGATGGTGGTGCGGGTCTACCCGTCTCCTCCGGTTGGTCGTAGGCCCCCAGGCCCACACCCTAGGCCACGTCTCATCAGAATATTCCCGCGGTTGTGGACGACCCGTGGGTAGCCTCTCGTAAGACCAAACCTGTGAATGCAAACATTATCTGGAATTAGCACATTGATGCACGAATATATTGACACGTCAACCAAGACAATAAATGCTCAAACCTGTAATAGAGTGAGGCAGGCGGCAATGGACTTTGCACTCTTTCTCGATGCTTTGTGCAGTGCTCGATATAGGTGCGCAAGGACAGCTGAACCCCACGAATACGAGTATACCTCCTCAAGATCCTCCAAGAACACCATATACTTCGGATGCACCGTGTTTTTCGAATGCGTCGGAAGTAATATGGCTCCAATAATATACAGAAGGAATGCTTTCGTATACGTCACGAAATCGTGAGGAGTGTATTCATCCGGTAGCACGCCATACTGCTCTCTTAGCCATTTAAGTTTGATGCCGTTCGTTGTAAGAGCTTCCCTCGGAATTCCCGGGAAATACTGCCTAGCCATCTTCGCTATGGATGCAGACGTTTTGCTCGAAGTAATGGGTTTGCCGTGACATGGGATTCCAAGTATAAATCCGACGTCCTCTAATGTAATAGTCATTTCACCAAACCGGAAGTGAAATGAGTTCGTCTCGCTCCTCCATCTTTCAACTAGAGCGGATATAAGGCAATCGTCGTGTCGAGACCAAATCCCGGGATCGGTGAACATAGATAGATTTTGACGGTGTAATAGTTGTATTTGTTCCTCGTTTAGTACCCACTCATCGTGGTGACTTGTGCTTTGAATTGTTTCCAAAACACCCCTATCGACACCGTCAAATACGTGCCTCGCGACGTGGTCATCGTCATCGTATAGGATTGATGTATCATGAGGTCCGGCGTTGAAATCCATATATCTAAGAACAAAATATAATCGTAAACCAACTTAGTATCCATAATATTTACATTCCAAAACTATAAATGGATCTTTAACCTAGCTTACCAACGCATTACCAAAATGCCCACTGGCATCAGAACAATCTCAAACGTGCATTGAAATGCTATTTTAAGCTTCCCGAATTTATTCTTGATCTAAAAAGTATTCTATGGACTTTTCGCCCAAAAATCCCGAACCGGTGTCCTGATTGAGCGCTTAAAAGCCCGTTCGGCCAAAAAAATAGCCAACAACTTCGGAATGACCCAAATTCCTGGGGGATGGAACTTCCCAACATCCTAGGGTTCTCATAAAAGTTTCGCGCTAAATCGCGCTGGCTTGATATTTTAAATTACAGTGTAAAGTTTCAAGGTTCCGCGTATCAGTTAACCCCTTTCCAGTATTTGAAAAACTCTGAAATTTTTCCCTGATATAGATCTTTTAAAAATAGCTAGGGTCTCTTTTTCGCACTTTGACAAAATCTAGCTCTAGCTATTTTTTATAAATTCATGAAAAATCCTAATTTAGACGCCCTAAAAATCGCTAGGGAAAATATTTTTCATCAAATACCGCTGCTGGCTGTGCAGCAGGATTTCCTACAATTGACGAGCCATTCATAACATAAACACAATTAACATTTGGTACAGACAACAGTTATAGCATAAAGTTAACGTTATACAAATATATACATCAACAGTCAACGCTAGTTAGTCAACTTTATACATTTTTACACATTACCCCTCCCTCCGTTTCCTTCTCGCTCTAATCTGGAGAAAATCTATTCCGTTCTTGAGCGAGTGCCATGTACCAATACTCCTCATCGAGGAGCATTTCGCGCCGATCCCTCGGCATCGGCCTCGCCGGATGAGTTTCTCGTAACCCATCCTGCATCATCCGAACCACCCTTCTCCCCGCATCAAAGGTATACTCTTCCCTTTTATTCGCTCGTGCCAACTCCTCACGACGACGTCGCTCTAACTTTTCTACCTCCTGCCCCTCCATGGCTCGCATCTCCTTCGCCTGATACACCAGGTGATCCCTTTCCCTCACTACCTCAATATACCTTCGTTTCCAAAAGTTCTCCACATGATGTGTCCGGTATACGGTGTTATGCACCTTCACAAATCCCACCGGCACCTCAGGTTCAGTCTCTTCCTGTTCCTCCTCCCCATCCTCTGGTCCGGACAAATCTATTTCCTCGGGCTCCTCGTCATTTGGCCAGGGGTCCTCCTCGGGATCTTCCTCCTCTTCGTCCCCGGCCATGACGTGCTCATCAATCCATCCAGCTCCAGCCATAATCTCCTGCAAGGCATATGAACTCACATCAGACTTACAACACGGTATAAGTAACTTCAACACCTTTCTGCCCCCGTACACACTTAATATTTATGTCTAGTTCTACAGACTTTTCGCCCAAAAATCCCGAACCGGTGTCCGGATCGAGCGCTTAAAAGCCCGTTCGGCCAAAAAATAGCTAACGACTTCGGAATGGCCCGAAATCCTGGGGGATGGCTTTAAAACAACCTTTCAGGTGTTTGACTTACACTTCTGGACTAAAAAGTCCTTTGAAAAACTTAACACCGTAAAATTACCAAAATACCCCTCTCGGGGTGGCAAATTACCAAAATGCCCCTGGCATCAGAACGATCTCAAAAGTGCATTGAAATGCTATTTTTGGCTTTCCGAATTCATTCTTGATCTAAAAAGAATTCTACGGACTTTTCGCCCAAAAATCCTGAACCGGTGTCCGGATCGAGCGCTTAAAAGCCCGTTCGGCCAAAAAAATAGCTAACGACTTCGGAATGGTCCGAAATCCTGGGGGATGGAACTTCCCAACATCCTAGGGTTCTCATAAAAGTTTCCAGCTAAATCGCGCTGGCTTGATATTTTAAATTACAGTGCAAAGTTTCAAGGTTCCGCGTATCAGTTAACCCCTTTCCAGTTTTTGGAAAAATCTGAAATTTTTCCCTGAAATAACTAGGGTCTCTTTTTTGCACTTTGGCAAAATCTAGCTCTAGCTATTTTTTATAAATTTGTGAAAAATCCTCATTTAGACGCCCTAAAAAATCGCTATTTTGGAATCTATAAATGTAATACCGCTCATCCGATCTCGGATTGATCTGATTTTTGTTTCCTTCAATTTGTATTTTTCGTTATCTTTGATTTGAGTCTACAATGACTATTTTTGAACTTTGAAATTAATATTGAATTGAATTATAGGAAAACCCAAAAAATACTTACTTGTTTTGACTTGATATATTTAAAAAAAAATCTACCAATCTTCTAGCGGTTATCCACCGAGCGTAAAGACGATGGAGAGTGGAAGAAAAGTGGAAGAAAGGGTCAGCGGAAGAAAGGGTCAGTGGAAGAAAAGTGGAAGAAAGGGTTCGGGGGAGGAGAGTTTATAAAGTGGAAAAAAAATCCGTGAGTGACCACGTGGCATCACGGAGGGGGAAGGGGGGGCATCACGGGGGGGACACCACGTGGGGTGGGGGTGGGGGACCGCAACAAACAAGGGAGGGGGAAGGGGGGCCATGGGGGGCATCACGGGGGGGGGGGGACACCACGTGGGGTGGGGGTGGACCGCAACAATTTGTTGCGGTTGGCATGCCAACCGCAACAAAGTGTTGCGGTTGGGCATGGTGGGGGGACGGGGCCACGTGGCGGGGGGAGGGGATGCCACGTGGCTGGGAGAGAGGGGACGGGACACGTGGCGGGGGAAGGGGAGGGGGGACCGGGGGAAGGGGCCAACCGCAACACTTTGTTGCGGTTGGGGGCATGGGGGGGCCATGGGGGAGGGGAGGACGGGGGGCCGTGGGGGGAAGGGAGGCCACGTGGCGGCCTAGGGGAGGACGGGGGGCCATGGGGGGAAAGGGAGGCCACGTGGCGGCCGAGGGGAGGACGGGGGAAGTGGGGCCATGGGGGAAAGGGGGAGGCCACGTGGCTGCCGAGGGGGACACCACGTGGGTGAAGGGGCCAACCGCAACTCTTTGTTGCGGTTGGGGTGGGGGGAGACGGGGGAAGGGGAGGGGGGGCCATGGGGGAAGGGGGAGGGGGTCCATGTGGGGCGCAACCGCAACTCTTTGTTGCGGTTGGGCAGGGGGTGGGGGGGTGGGGGAGAGACGGGGGAGGGGGGAAGGGGTCCATGTGGGGCGCAACCGCAACACTTTGTTGCGGTTGTGTACTTACAATCAAAAATACCAACCGCTACTCTTTGTAGCGGTTTGAAAAATACCAACCGCTACAAAGAGTAGCGGTTTGGTGGTAAGCAAAAATTCCAACCGCTACTCTTTGTAGCGGTTTGGTGGAGAAATTTTATTTCTCCACTAGTGGGTGTGGATCGGCTCCCATATATATATATATATATATATATATATATATATATATATATTAAATATTTGGAATGGGCCTATATTGACAAAATAATTATTACTTGAAAAAAAGTATTTTATATACTCCAACACAAACCGATACCAAGCTCATATCCATCGTTTACTTTATTAGTTCATATTCATCTGAATCAAAAG